>CABHPH010136733.1:22472-64004 GCA_902168325.1 Peromyscus nudipes
CTCTATGTCTGCGTGCTGTTGAATGCATGCATGTCCCTTACTCCTCTATTGACTCTGCTCTATGTCTGCGTGCTGTTGGATGCATGCGCTCCTGTGTTGAAGCCATCTAAGGCTTTCTCTTGCACTTTGGACACACACTACATTTTTAGTTTACAGACCCTGTGTGTCACTGTCCTTACTGGAGTCCTTGTCCTTATTTTGTGTCACACTCCAGCCCTGTTAAGTGCCTTCTCTTTCTTGGTCATGCTGCTCTTGTCCTGCTGTGCGCTCACTCGAGAATGCTCCTGTTTGTCATTACACCTCTACTTACATCTACCTAGTCCCAGAGGTCATCTTTAGTTTCCCATCCAGAGGGGCTACCCAGTTATTTTTGATCAGATATGCTATTCTGTTTGTATAGTGTTTGTCTTGGTTTATGTATTTTATTGTATGCTGTCCTTCTTTGTTAGACTGTAGATTTTCTGAGAGTTGAGGACTTTGTCTGTCTTGATTCCAGTGCCTAGAATGGTGCCTGGCACACTGGAACAGGGATTCACTGCTTTTCACCCCCACTGCTGCTTACATTCTTAACTAGAACTGGTCTGCCTTGGGTTTGTTTAAGTTATCAGCGGGGCAGCAAATATCCTACACCACAGTGCTAAACATAGAGCCCTCGAGGGATAGTTGACTTGCCGCACACTGGAGCCCTCAGAACCAAAGCAGGCAACAGCTCATGGGCTTGCTTAACACAAAAGTCTACAGCTGATCTACTGTTTAGCAATGAAATAATAAGATACTTGAGCCCATGGCAAAAATGAGCATTTGAAGTAGTGGGAAGCCTTGATTCAAAATGGCTGCTGCTGGTTGAATGTCCCCGAGGAAGTGTGCTGTGAGGTATTTAACGTGGTTCAGTTCTTGTACAGGAGGATGCAGTAGTTTGTATGCTCTTCCTGTGACTGCCCACTGGCTGTATCCACAGACACTGGCCTGGGAGCTACAACAGCATGCTAGCTCTGCACCCCCAATTAGAACCTGTTGCTTTATGACGTGAAAATACTTGAAGGGGATTTATTATGTAACACCCAAACTGCCAGCCAGTGGCCTGTGATTTCAGTTATATGTGTGATGGGAAATTGTCTTCAGAGACTGGATTCCATCTGAGTACTTTGTCTTTTTTAAAGTTTCCATCATGTGATTTCACGAGTCCTTATTCTAAGGACCAACATCCTCTCTCTCTTACTTAGAGGGTTGCTAATGTCAGATAGTGATACTCTTTTTCAAAGAGGTTTGTAGAACAAATCTATTATACTAATAAATGAGTAACCTTAATTTCAGAACTGTGTTTATTTCTTTACTAATGGACCTTGTGTTTGTCCTTGTAGAGTGGGGACACTGTACTGATTGGCGCTGTTAGAGGTGGTCACATTGAGATTGTTCGAGCACTCCTCCAAAAATACGCTGATATAGACATCAGAGGGCAGGTATGCGCGCTCAGACTGCGGGGACTGTGAACGCATGTGTCAAGTGTCAGGATCTCTCTCCTCCTACTTTCTGTGGAGATAACGTATGTCCTAAGGCATTGGCTGTGTGGTATGGTTGTTTTTATGTTTATTGACACTAAAGTTCCAGAATTAATGTCCACTTAAATTCAGATACAAGTGAAAAAAGTTCCATACCAGTCTAGGCTGTGTAGTGAGAACCTGCCTCAGAAAATAAAACAAGAGGCTGGGGGTGGTTTACTGGTTAGGGTACGTGCTGCTCTCAGAGGGGACTGGGGCTCACCTCCCGCACCCATGCTGGTGGCTCACAGCTTGCTGTAACTCTGGCTCCAAGGGATCTGACACCCTCTTCTGGTCTCCGAGCTTTCCACACAGAAAATCAGCCTGTCGCTCACGGTGGGATGAAAGAGAGATGGGATAAGAGAGAAGTGTGCTGGATGTGTGGGTGGCACACTAAGAGCTGGGCAGCTCGTGCCTATTGGTTAGGCTGGGAACTGTCTAGGGACATACTGACATAGGAAACCTGGTGTGGCAGCTACGGGAGCTGTCTTCTCAGCTACAGGCAGATTTTCACTAACGGATGGTCCTGGATCACCTGTTTCAGGCCCCTGGTTACTCTGTCAGCCTTGTGCATCTACTTTTAATCAGTGTTAATTGACGTTCTCTAGCTCTGCTTTCCAGATCTGTGTGAATCAAAGGAGCCAGATAGATTGCTGAAGGATCTGTTTGAGACAGTTTAGGGTATCAGTGGTCTAGGTTAAGAAAGCTACAAATAATAACACCTGTGTTTGCAAGGAATCCATTCCTACTTACTGTCTTCAGAAGAGTTGGACAGATATATTGTCTGGCATTGTAGATGGAATTACCTGGGTCAGCATGTTTAATAATGGCTTATCCAAAATAGCAGAGTTCAGGTCTCGGTGACTTCTAACCTGTTTTACATTCCTCAAGTCTGATTGCATTACACAAGTGTATGGGCTGGGAAGGTGGCACGGTGATCTAGTGCCTGCTTAGAATATGTGGCCCTGGGCGCCACCCCCACAGCACAAAGACAAAACAAGCATAACTTATCAGCCCTGCCGGGCGGTGGTGGCGCATGTCTTTAATCCCAGCACTCGGGAGGCAGAGCCAGGCGGATCTCTGTGAGTTCGAGGCCAGCCTGGGCTACCAAGTGAGTTCCAGGAAAGGCGCAAAGCTACACAGGGAAACCCTGTCTCGAAAAACCAAAAAAAAAAAAAAAAAACAACAACAACAAAAAAAATTAAAAACAACTTATCAGCCCTGTGGCTTGCTACTTTTTACTTACGTAATGCTAAGTCTCTCTAGGATCCTTTCATAAGGGATGTCTCAAAAGTAAATCCTAGAAATCATGTAGATTGATAATACTTCCCACCTCTTTACATTCATAAAGGACAGTTTTTAATACTGCTTCTTACGTGACGTTCTTTTGTTATACAGGACAATAAGACTGCCTTGTACTGGGCTGTGGAAAAGGGAAACGCAACAATGGTCAGGGACATTCTGCAGTGCAATCCTGACACGGAGATATGCACGAAGGTACAGATGGCATTCTGTTCTGTCAGCTGAGTGATGGTCAAGCTGCAGTGATGATGCCCTGTGTCACAGTACACTGCCAGTTAGTCATGAGCCGCGAAGAGGTGGCTGCCCCTGGGCTTTTTACACTCTGTTTGGAACGCGGAACACATAAACAACCTCTGTGTGCTGTGCTTGGCTCCCATATCAGCCACTTTAACTTCACTCACATCTTGTGAGACTATACAAGACTGTGGTGGTTGTAATTAGCTGTGTGTGCAAGTGTTCTATGGCAGAAATATATTTGTAATTCTGATAGAAAGGTGAAGATGCCTTAGTAATGGAGTTATTTCCATACAAATCACTGGCTGGGAAAGGAAAAGCACCTCCTTGTCAGTTTGTAAACTATGTTTTCTTCAGAATATGTGAGTGCAGAATGACCAAAGGAAAGCCCTGCTCTTTAAACCTTGTCTGTGCCCACAGGATGGCGAGACGCCACTGATAAAGGCCACCAAGATGAGGAATATCGAGGTGGTGGAGCTGCTGCTGGATAAGGGAGCTAAGGTGTCTGCCGCGGACAAGGTAGGACATCTGTGCAGGGCGCCTGTGCAGAGATGGTGGTGCGCTGGCCTGCACCTCTGCTGGAGCACTGGAGATGGACTTTCATCGTATGTGTGATGAGATGACCAGCTGGGGCTGCACACGGGGCGTTTTGTGTCTCTCCCAACTTCATGTGCAGAGCAGGCTTAGTGTGTTACTGTGCTCCTGCTGTCCTGGACAACCACGTGAGGAGGACATTCAGGGGTAGCTTACCCCAAGTCCACAGAGAATACCGAGGGGCTGAGGAGGGTGCGTTCTCCAAGTAGACTACAGACTGGTGTGGATGGTCCAGTTCCCAGCACCACAGAGGGCAGCTCACAGCTGCCTGTATGTCCAGCTCCAGGAGATCTGATGCCTTCTTCCTGTTTCCCTGAGGACACAGATTCACATGCACATATCCACACACAGACACCTAAATAAAGTGAAAAAAATTTCAATTAGGAAAGACATAAGGTTAAAAAAAGACTTTTGAAATGGAAACTTCTGCTGGATGCAGTGGTGCACGCCTTTAATCCCAGCACTCAGGGGGCAGAGGCAGGAGATGTCTGTGAATGTGAGGCCAGCCTGACCCACATAGAGAATTTCTAGGCCAGCCAGGGCTAAACAAAGCAAGAAAACTTCTTGTATTACCTGTTTGTGGACAACTCACTGTAATTCCCTTCTTCCCTCTTGTGCCACTGACCCAGCCGATGCTGTGTCTCCATTTTGGGGTGAGAAACACAGTGAAGTTCCCATATAGAAGCATCATGGGATCCATTGTTCATAAGTGGCTGTTTTGTGTGTGAGTGAGTTTCCTGAGGATTCTGTCTAGAGTCTGTTTGTGTGTCACTGTGGGAGACAGTCAGCACATACTTGCTGACAGATGCTCACAGTACGGGAACAGTGGTTCACTGAACACATTGCGCTGGGAATTGATGTGCTCTCCCTCTTGTGCTGTAAGAGTTCTTCTGTGTGACGCTGGAGGCAGAGTCCAGGGCCTTTGCACATGCCAAGTGAAGTACTAGCCCACTGATCTGGGGCGCTGTCTCTTTGGTATTTGAAGTGATACCTATGTGAGTTTTGAATCTGGCTTTTCATACACTATTTCACAACAATACACTGAAATAAAGATAGTTAACCTAGCTATTGTTCTCTGTTTAGTTTTAGCATATTTGTGGGTTTGCTTATGTTTTCCGGAGGTTTTATGTGCTGAGGAGATTTTGCCCTCTTACAGGTTTGAGAATGCGGAATGGAGTTGGGTGGTTCGGATGTGTTGAGTTTGAGGGCTGATAGACAGACAGACAGACCAGCAGGCATTGGGAAGCGTGGGGTGAAAAGCTGACAAGACCCCGAGTTTCTTCCTTCTATGTCATCAGCTGTATAAACCGTTTCATGTAGAGCCATTTCTCAGAGCCATGTTGTCTTCTGTCTGTGTCTCTGAACCTCTACATCTGCTCAGTGCAGCGGTTATTCACCACATGCGCACCCTAGAGAGGGCGTGAGACAGAAGAACAGCTGGGGTGAGGTCCTTCCCTCGGAGCGGTCAGGGTAGATGAGAGCTGGGATATAGAGATTAAGTTTGACCTCATTGGCTGTCTTTGGCAGCCTGGAGAGGTCCTTCACAGGAAGGAGTTTTTGTTAGTGTGGGATGTGAAGATTCCTGCCATTGTGGAGTCTCGTAGGAGAGGCAGTTGACAGTAGGGAGTGAAGGGTGAAGAGACTTGGAGTTACTGGAGTGGACGAGGACAGATGTGACATGATGAAGAGTGTGGTCATGGGATTTAAGGACTCCATGAAGGTAGATGCTTGGCAAAGGTGACAGGGACTGATGGGATTGGTCACAATGGATGGGAACTGGCGTGGAAGCTGGTGGGAGACAGCCACGAACTAGAGCATGAACCAGTTGAGGAAAGTGTTTGACGTCCTTAGGCAGTGACTGTTGTGATGGAAAGTGGGGTGTGGAGGAGTGGGTCCTGGCCCGGGAGGCGTGCCTGACAAAAGTTGCTGCTCTATAAGTGAGCTGCAGACAGAAGAAGCTGTGCTCTAGAAGCCGGAAGGGAATATTTCTGAGAAGCACTTGCAGAGAGCTAGGGAAAGAAACCGAAGAACACAGAGATCCAAATCCGTATTATATTTGCACCATTTACAAAAACTGTAAACTCCAGGCTGTCTGCTTTGTAGAGGCGTGAAAAGTATTGCTCAGAGCTGGCCCTGAGGAGGAGCGAGTTCAGCCTGTGCTGCTTCTCTACAGAAAGGTGACACTCCCCTGCACATTGCCATCCGGGGGAGGAGCCGGAGACTGGCAGAACTTCTTCTACGGAACCCCAAAGATGGGCGGCTACTCTACAGGCCCAACAAAGCCGGCGAGACTCCCTACAACATCGACTGTAGCCACCAGAAGAGCATTCTGACACAGATATTTGGAGCCAGTGAGTGATGGGCTTTGTCCTCGACTGAGCCTGTGCACGTACAGTTGTGTGTGTGTCTGTGTGTGCGTGTATATGTGTGTAGCCGTGTGCGTGTGTGTATATGTGTGTATCCGTGTGTTTGTGTGCATGTGTGTTTTGCTGGAGGTTAAACCCAGGGCCTGGCAATCCTAGAGAAAAGCTTTACCTCTGAGCAACTGAGCACTCCTGTTGAAGTTTTTAAATAATGAATTTCTAGTAAAAACATATGGAAAGAAAATGGTCCAACATACCTGGCCCAAAAAAGAATTTTAAAGTTTTTATTAGATCTGTTTATTTTTATTTTATCTGTGAGTGTTTTGCCTACATGTATGTATGTGTCTCCCTAGTCCCCCACCCACAAAATTTTTTTAAAAAACTGTTTCTGGACTGGTGAGGCATCTCCAAGGGTAAAGGCTCCTGCTCCTCTAGCCTGGTGACTGAGCCTGATTCCCAGGTGGGAGAACAGAACTGATCCACTGAGCTGTCCTCTGATCAACCTACATATATGTGACCCTCTCCCATGGCCATACTAACAAATTAAACATTTCCTAGCTCTTCTTAGACTTTTAAAAAGATTTTCTACAATTTATTTATGTGTATGTTTCTGTGTCTATGAATGTATGCGGTGTGTGTGTGTGTGTGTGTGTGTGTGTGTGTGTGTGTGTGTGTGTGTAAACCAAAAGAGGATGTTCGTTGCCCTAGAACTAGAACTATAGGCCACTTTGAGCAGCTTGGTGTGGATGCTGGGAACCAAACTTTCGTCATCGGAAAGAGCAGGAAACTCTACCAACTACTCTACAGCTCCTCTTACATCTTCATGGTTTTCCATTTCTGAAAATAATCCCATGGGTGTTTTTTGTTTATTTGTTTGAATTTCCTTAATTTAGGAAGAATTGGTATCTGAGTCATTAAATCTTTCTGTCAAGAATTATTCTGTCTTTGATTGTCTATTCTTCATTAACACATTTTAATATATGTACTATTTTTAAAAAATATATCTGGAGTTGACATGTCTCTTTCCCAAGGCTCCTGCATGCCAGCCAGTGCTCTACTGTGGAGCTGGGTCCCCAGCCCTGGAGTATGTAATAAGTGCTAGAGAGGAAAGCTGTACTTTAGGATGATGCATCTCATCATTAAGTAATAGATGTAATAGAAATATTATGTTCCTCAAAGAACAGTATTTGTGTAGGAAATTCTGAAGCTGTTTATACAGACTTAAATGTTCACGATAAGGTCCCCTCCCCCCACCCTGCCCCAATAAAGTAGGTTAGAATTGGTGTCCTTCGTAAGTGACACCACTGTTTTAGTATGTGATGTGCTCCTGATTACAGGACACTTGTCTCCTACGGAGACCGACGGTGACATGCTGGGTTATGATTTGTACAGCAGCGCCCTGGCAGACATTCTCAGTGAACCTACCATGCAGCCACCCATTTGTGTGGGGCTGTACGCACAGTGGGGGAGTGGGAAGTCGTTCCTACTCAAGAAACTAGAAGGTAAGGAAACGCTTTTATGACGTCCTCGCAGACAGCCTTTTCTGTGCAGTAAAAGCTCTGAGGGCATTGCCCTGTCCCAGCATCTGCTGGGTGGTTGGCGTTGCACTGCCTCCAGCCCGCCCTCCCATGGGTTTTCTTCTAAGACAGGTCCAGTGTGGCCAGCATCCGCACACCCCTTGGTAGTGCTTGCGTAGTGAAGTGGGTTCTTCACACACGAGCTCTGCGTGCAGTCAGGACCCAGTGCCCTTGCTAATAATCCAGGCCTTTCCCTCTGTTAGAAGCCTCATCCCTGGTCCTAACACATGTCCCTTTGGCTCTTCAAGGACAGGCTTCAGTGTGTAATGAACGTGACCTCGAATTATGTAGAAAGAATGACTGTGGTTCTTGTGATACTTTATGTACTTTGGAGAACTGAAGTGGGAGGTTGAGGGGGTCTGAGAGGAAGAATGGAGGGGATGTGCACTTTGGAGATGGAGTACTGTTTCTGTTTTTGCATATGGGGACAATATTTTATTTAGTACCAGCCGTAAAAACCAGTGTCAGTAAAACCTTGACAGATGAGAACAATGGACATAAGAGTTTTATGATCTTCAGGACTGTGGGAAGGAAGGGCTGGGGACGGGATGCTCAGGTCGATGAAGAGAAAACTTTGGTTTAAATGCGAAAGCATCAGCAGTGTTATCTAGGGCAGCTAAGGGTCCAGTACACGTTTATATTCAAACAGGAAAGTTAAAGAATGAGTTAAAAGTTACGTCTAAGCAAAAGAAATAAAACTTGCCATTACTTTTCCTTTCAGATGAAATGAAGACTTTTGCAGGACAGCAGATCGAGCCCCTTTTCCAGTTCTCATGGCTCATAGTATTCCTCACCCTGCTGCTGTGTGGGGGGCTGGGCCTAGTGTTTGCTTTTACCGTTGACACGAATCTCGCCATAGCAGTGTCGTTGAGTTTCCTGGCTCTCTTATATATATTCTTCAGTAAGTCTTTGATTTTCTAAAATCCTTTTCAGTCTTTCCATGTTACTTCTTAAGTAACATTGAGCACATGCTACTTAAAACATCTGATTCTTAAAAATCTACTTGATTTTCATAATTGGCTGAAAAACATTGATCTTTTTGCTACTTTGTAAGAGGTTTAGAATACCAGTGTTCAGATCTAGCTGGAGGAGCTTTAAGAACCAGTATGTCTCCTCGCTAGTGCTGCGGCAGGCCTGACGAACCGGCACACTGTCGAGTACGGCGGTGGTGGCACGCAGGAGACCTCTGAAGAGATGGCTCCGTGGCCAGTGCTGGCCGGCGTCTGGACGTTGTGACCATTACTGTGATTTTTAGTGTTTCTGAAATCAAGCTAGGAAGGCAAAACAGACTTTCTGTTTCATGACACATGCCTTTAATCCCAGCTGAGGCAGGTGGATCTCTATGCGTTGGAGGTCATCCAGGTCTACAGAGCGAGTTCCAGGACAGCCAGAGCTCCACAGAGAAACCCTGTCTCAAAAGAAACAATTAAAAAAAAAAAGAAAAAAAGTAGGACGTAGATTTGTTCCTGAGGGAGGCGGAACTTACACAGTTGCAGACATGACAAAGCCGTCTCCTTTGCATCTGAACCACCCACCTGGCTCTAAGGCTTGGCTTTCACTCACGATTCATATTTTCACACACCTCTGAGGCTGAGAAGGGTAGTGGAGGACTTCTTGGAGGAGATTTAAGAACAGTGTGGACAGTCACAGTTATATAGCTGACTAATTCAAACTGTGGATTTCAGTCGTCATTTACTTTGGTGGACGGCGGGAAGGAGAGAGTTGGAACTGGGCCTGGGCCCTCAGTACCAGGCTGGCAAGACACATTGGGTATCTGGAGCTCCTCTTCAGACTGATGTTTGTGAACCCACCTGAGCTGCCAGAGCAAACTACAAAGGCTTTGCCCGTGAGGTGAGTTGGTCCCTTTGACAGGAGGAACCTTTAGTAAGGATGAACAAGAGATTTAAGACAATTATAAGGCATCATATTCCAAAAAATATTGGTACCTTAGTCTTTTTGATGAAAACAAAACAAAACAAAACAAAACAAAACAAAAGCTCGCCTCAGTACCTTTGAGAAACCCTTCATACTCTGTCCCCTTCCCATAGATGAGGTCACTCTCCCACAAGAAACCTGTGTGTTTTTATGGTGTTGTATTTGTACAGAAACCTCTCCCTCTTTTTTCATACCCGCTCCACACTTGGGGCTTTCCTGGGAGCGGTGCCAGAGTTTAAACCTAGGGTTTCCCTGAGTAGCGCTCCATGATAGAACACACTTGGCCTCCACTACCACCCTTGCTGACGCCTTGGAAAGGTGTTGGCTTCGGGGTGGAGTTCCGGCAGGAACAGGTCTGGACAAGGCCTGGCTTCTCCTTGAAGGAACGGTCACCCCTGGAAACCCTGCTCATATCGAGCTGCTCTTTGGTCGTCTCTACAAGTAGATGCACATGTCTCAAGTTAGTGAACATCTCAAGCAGGAAATTTGAGAAACACATGAAAGGTAAAGAACACTTAGGGAATACAGAAAAGGTGTAAAGTTCTAGATAAAAGTTTGTTGCTTTTTTTCTAATTTTTAATTTTTTGCTTTTTTGAGACAGGGTATCTTTGTGTAGTTTTGGTGCTGTCCTGGATCTCGCTCTGTAGCCCAGGCTGGCCTCGAACTCATAGATCCACCTGGCTCTGCCTCCTGAGTGCTGGGATTAAAAAGACATGTGCCACCACTGCCCGGCCAAAGTTTGTTTCTTAAGCTAGAAAATTAAGAGCAAAAAGCTCCCATGGGGGTTAGCAAAAAGAATTAAAAATCTGTTAAAAGGTTAAGAAGTTTTAAATTATAATAAGATAAAATCTGCATGATTTCAGATGAATGTGCTAGGAATATAGGTGAGAAAAATAAAGATGAACAGATTACAAGAACAGCCAGCTTTCTTTATCCCTGGGCTCTGCATCTCATGATGCAGCTAACTGTGGATTGCACATAGTTTTAAAAATTGCACCAGTATGAAAATGTGCAGATTTCTCTTGATATCACCAGACAATGCAGCATAACAGCCGTTCACATAGCACCTTCATTGGATTAGACACTACATGTAATCCAGAGACGCTCTGAAGCAGACTGAAGTGTGTATTTTGTGTGAGAGACTTGGGCTGATCCTAGACCCAGCTATCTATGAATACTGAGAGACTGTTGTAATTAGCGTGTAAATTTAAGTATTAAAAAGATTTAAAATTGAGAAGTCTTTAAATATTTGGAGTTGGAGAAATGGCTCAGTGGTTAAGAGTGCTGTTGCTCTTACAGAGGACCTGAGTTTTGTTCCTACCATCTACAACAGTGGTTCACAACCACCCGTGTAACTCCAGCTCCAGGGGATCTGAAACCCTCTTCTGGTCTCCGCAGGCATCCATACACGTGTGTCCACAAACACACACACACACACACACACACACAAAAAAAAAAAAAATGAAGTACATAACTTTTTAAAGGAGGAAAAGTTTAAAAGCAAGTATATGATATAGAGTAACACAATTGGAGGGAATTTTTACAGAAAATTAATAAGTTTAAATTAATAAGATGATGGTTTTGAAGAGGTTAGAACAACTAAATAGTGTCAGTTAAGGCCACATAATATAGTACAGTATCATTCCAGACTGTAATTTTAAAACATGTTTTATCTACTGGGTTGAGGGGAGAATTTAATTTAGAGATGGAAGGAAAGAATGAATTAATACATAAATAAATATTTCAGAGACTAAAGATGTTAGTAAGCCAACTGTTTTGAAGAACAGCTCTGAAAATGATATTTTACAATTATTTATAAATCTTTGGTATATGTTAATGCTATAAATAAAGTATTAGGAAAGTTTATTTAATTTTAATTTTTTTTAGGATTTATTGATTTTTATTTTATGTGAATGGGTGCTTTGCCTCATGTATGTCTGTGCATGTGGTGCCTGTGGAATTTAGAAGAGGGAGTCAGATTTCCTGGAACTGGAGTTACAGGTGGTTGGGAGCTGCCCTGTGGGTGCTTTGAACTGAACCTCTCAGAGAACAGCAAGCACTCTTAAGCACTGAGTGTCCAGCAGACTGGAATTCCTGTCAGTCTGTAGTGAAGGCTGTCCCTTGCTCCAGTCTCTGGCCGGTTTAGAGCACTTTCTCTTTTGCCTCCTTTCTGACAGGAGGCAAAGCTCTGCCATCACCCTCTCTTCCCCTGGGCCATTCACACACACTCAACACATTAGCGTCCGTCTCTGCTCGGAGTAGAAGATAAGTGATCACAGTTCTGCTCCACTCCCTCAGAACTTGAAAAGCAGTGTTTTGAAAAGACATCAAGAAAATATAGACTAAATGGGGGCTGGAGAGATGGTTCAGTGGTTAAGAATACTGGCTGCTCATCCAGAGGACCTGGTTCGAGTCCCAGCACCCACGTGGTGCCCAAAATCATCTGTAGGTCCAGTTCTAAGGGATCAGACTTCCTCTTCTGGCTTCTGGGGGCACCAGGCACACATGTGGTGCATAGACATACATGCAGGCAAATCACTCAAACACAGAAAATTAAAATTAAAATAATTTTTAAAAGAGGAAAACAGGTACTGTCTTTTTAAAAAGGAAAAAGAAAATGTAGACTAAATGATAGGATGGCATACATATGTTAGAAGTTTCTGCATCAGATAGCTGAGTAACTTCCTGCTTGATCTCCCCCCAAAGGTTTTTGTTTACAGATTACAACAGACTCTCCAGTGTAGGTGGAGAGACTTCCTTGGCTGAAATGATCGCGACCCTCTCAGATGCTTGTGAGAGAGAGTTTGGCTTTTTGGCTACCAGGCTTTTTCGAGTATTCAAGACCGAAGATACTCAGGGTAGGACTCCTTCCCTCTCTCCCTTCCTTCATTCCTTCCTGCTGTGTTTCTAGGGGTGAGGAAGGGAATAAATGTTCGTTTATCTTCATGAGATCATGCATTGAACCTGACCATAAATATTACGGTATTTTGGGTACATGCTATGGTAATAATTGTCAATACTGTTTGTTCTATTACAGGTAAAAAGAAATGGAAGAAAACATGCTGTCTCCCCTCTTTTATCATCTTCCTTTTCATCGTGGGCTGCATTATTGCTGGAATTACTCTTTTGGCTGTATTCAGAATTGACCCCAAGCACCTGACAGTGAACGCTGTCCTCATCGCCATTGCGTCTGTCGTGGGGTTGGCCTTTGTGCTGAACTGCCGCACGTGGTGGCAGGTGCTGGACTCTCTGCTGAACTCACAGCGCAAACGCCTCCACAGTGCCGCCTCCAGACTGCATAAACTGAAGAGCGAAGGGTTCATGAAGGTGAGCACTCACCAGTAGGAAACTAGTGGAATGCGCTGCTGCCGCTGTCCTGCTCACCGGGCGTGCCCTTGTTCTTTGTTCAGTGGTAGGGACTGAACCTGGGACCTGTGGATACTAGGCAAGCATCCTACCACTAAACTACATGCCCAAGTCTGTTGCATTTAGTTTAGTTTAATCAGTTTGTTAGGTTTGTAGGAAGATTTAGATGTACCCCGTGTATCTTGTGCTATTCCTCATGCCCAGCCTTGGTTACAGCAGAGTGCTCCAGTTGGTCCGGATGGTGAACCTGTGTTGGTCCGTCGTAGTCAGTCTGGGTGCCATACATTCTTTGGGTTTGCGTAATCCTTTGATAATGTACCCATGATTACAGTATTTTTACTGCCGTGAGAGCCCCGGCTCACCGGGCGGTCAGCCCTCTGTCTCCCCCCCAACCCCGTCAGATGCAGATTCGTTTACTGTATCAGCAGCTCTGTCCTTTCTAGGGTGTCATGTGATTGAAGAAGCCATGCAGTATGTAGCTCTTTCCTACTGGCTTCCTTGACCTAATAACAGACCTTTACGTTCCCTTCCATAGCTTAAAATGCTATTGCTTTCTAGGCCTGGACACTATGGTTGCCTGGATGAAGAGTGTATATTTATTCAGTTACCTACTGAAATATATCTTTGTTGATTTAATATTTAGCAGTTATTAATAACGTTGCTATAAATACCTGTGTTTAGGTTTTTGTGTAGATGAAAGTTTTTAGCTCTTTTGAGTAAACACCAAAGATTATAATTCTTGGACTTTATGGTATGAGTATATTTAGCTTTGTTAAAAACTAGATGTCACCAAAGAGCCAAGAGTAGTGCCGCAGCTGGTAGGTCTTTGGGTGGAATTCAAGTCCAAGTCTTTTGTCCTTTTAGAGTCTGTGATTTTGGCAAGCAAGTCTCTCACCCATTCTGTCCTTTGTAAACTGCTCTCACAGTGTCTCCTCATGACTTTCTGAGAATCAGGCGTTGTCCGTAAGCTGAAGCCTTACGACAGTTTTCAGTGGAGCCGCCGCTGGCAACAAGAACTTTGGATTTCTCCTTCTCTCATTGGATGGCTTTCTCTCGTGCTTTTAAAGAAACGTGTTTCATCTTCTTGTGTCTTCTGTGCTTTGTGCAGGTCCTCAAGTGTGAAGTGGAGTTGATGGCCAGGATGGCAAAAACCATTGACAGCTTCACTCAGAATCAGACAAGGCTGGTGGTCATCATCGATGGCCTGGATGCCTGTGAGCAGGACAAGGTCCTTCAGATGCTGGACACTGTACGTCTCCCTGTCTCCAAACGTTTAAATAATCTCAGCATGATGATGGTTTAGGAAAAAACAAACAGAAACAAAGTAAACAAACAAAACCATGTGAAGCATCTCTCAATGACAAGTGTGGCTCAGCTTTGCAGACAGTCATGTTTTTATTCTGAGAAGACAGAGGGAACCCATAGAATTTATAGTTTGGTGTTAAAAAGCAGAACACAGGCAATCTGCGGTGTGTTATAAACAACAGTGGTAAACGGCAGAGATGGTGTGCCTGGGACCTCACGTCTTCACAGAAAATTCCTTCTGTGTAGGCTGCAGGCATCTGAAAAGGACACAATATTAACTGTTCTGTTTGTTGTTTTGTCACTGGTGGGTGATAACACCAACACGGAGATTGAGCCGTTTATAAAAATTGTTTTATAGAGGATACATTTTGATGAAAAATGAATGGTATTCAAAAAGTGTAGCACCAAAGGACAGTACAATTTTTATTTTTTTTTCTGAGACAGGGTTTCCCTGCATAACACTGGCTGTCCTGGAACTTGCTTTGTAGAGCAGGCTGGTCTTGAACTCAGAGATCTGCCTGCCTCTGCCTGCTGGCATTAAAGGCGTGCACCACCACCACCCAGCTAAGGATAGTGCAGATTTTAAAAAGATATTATTTTGTATAACTTTAAAATTAGTGTCATGTCCATGCCTTTCTTCTACCACAGGTCCGAGTTCTGTTTTCAAAAGGCCCGTTTATCGCCATTTTTGCAAGTGATCCACATATTATTATAAAGGCCATCAACCAGAACCTGAACAGTGTGCTCCGTGATTCAAATATAAATGGACATGACTATATGCGCAATATAGTTCATTTACCGGTTTTCCTTAATAGTCGTGGGCTTAGCAGTGCAAGAAAATTTCTTGTAACTTCAGCAACAAATGGGGACATTTCATGCCCAGATGCCACAGGTAGGGATCCAATCCTAACGTACGTAGACTTGCAGTAGTCTTGAAGGTTCTCGTAGTCTCTGTTTACCCTGAAGAGTATGGTTGCTGTTCTACATCTCTCTAACACCACACCAGACAGCCTTGTGCACATCCATTGCTGTGACGGAGCGCCACAAGCAGGACAGTTAGAGAAGGGAGAGTTCAAAGGGATGAGAGTCCAGCGCCATCGCGGCGGGAGGCCTGGCAGTGGGCAGGTGTGGCGGGAGGCCTGGCGGTGGGCAGGTGTGGCGGGAGGCCTGGCAGTGGGCAGGTGTGGCGGGAGGCCTGGCAGTGGGCAGGTGTGGCAGGAGGCCTGGCAGCGGGAGTAGCAGGTTGAGAGCTCACATTTTAACCTGTGAGCAGGAAACAGAGCAAACACAAAACGGCATGCCTCTTTAAACCCTCCAAGCCCACCTCCAGTGGCACATTTCCTGCGCAAGGCCTCAGCCCCAAACCCCCTGAGCAGCACTGTCACCCGAGGCTCTGGGGACTCTGATTTCAATCACCACATGAGGTCTCACTGCCTTCTTCCAGGGGTGCAGGAGGACGCTGACCGAAGAGTTTCACAGAACAGCCTTGGGGAGATGACAAAGCTGGGGAGCAAAACAGCTCTCAACAGAAGGGTAAGGTGCCGTCTGTGCCATTTAACTTAGTTATGTGACTGAGTTCCTTAGTGTTGGGAATGAACCCAAGCCTTGAGCATGCTGTACCTTGACCTTGATTTTGCTTTGTTAGCGGTTACTCAAATTAAGTTAAGTTAATTCGTCCTGTATCAGATTGTGTCTCTTCTGTGGACACAATGTTAAGATCTTGAAATCAGCATCAGTGCTGGGCTCCCTTCCAGAGTCATTCGCCTCAGAGCCCCTGAATCAGGAGCAGCAAGGACCTTGAACTGGGAGGAGGAGTCTGTCCTCTGCAGCCTCTTCCCGGTCAAGTGCTGACGCTGCCCGGTGATCGTGAGATGTCAGAGCCCAGCATCTGTCCTGAGCAGGTGCCTGCCCCCTCTGCCTTTTCCCCCTTAGGTTCTTCCTCCTTGCCCAGCGTTTGCCGGGTCTGTATTGTAGGCTCCACACCCACGTGTGATTCTGGGCCCTTCCAGTCTCCGTCTCATTTGTAGAGCTAAAACATAGGTTAGTAAAGTGGGAAGATGCCCACTGCAGGGAAGCGTTGTGGTAGTGTTGCTCAGGGGTGGCTGCTGTGCCTTTTACTGGCATTGTCTCTTTCCAGTTTGATACCATTGGGACATTGCTTGTTAGACCTTGTGTCTTTGGTTTTGTGCTCACATGCTTTACAGATATGAATTCAAAGTTAGCATGAATGACAGTGGATATGTGTTTCAGCATTTTGACTTTCTCTCCTGGGAGTCCAGGTTCTTGGGTACCTGTGGTTGCATCCACCCATCCTGCACTTGAGGACTCGAGGATTAGCCTCTGTTGTGTCTGTTCTCTCAGGACATGGGATTCTTATCCACCCCAGCCCCCTCTGCAGAGTGCCTTTAACTCTTTAAGGAGATGTGAGAGAAGTTGAGAGTGGCTGTGCTGGGGAGAAAATCGTGTAGCACTTTAAAACAGCCTAAAAATAGAGATGCTGGACCCTAGAACCATGCAGGAGCTTGCTTATTCTTTTAGGGTTCCTCTAATTTGGAGGGTTCATGGAGTTTGACTGTGATTCTCTTTATGGAGTTTGCTCACTTCCCATTTGACATTAAACTTTCCCTAACTGTACAGCCTTCAGTGGGCATGCTCTGGTGCATTGCTTAAGCTTTCCCTAACTGTACAGCCTTCAGTGGGCATGCTCTGGTGCATTGCTTAAGCTTTCCCTAACTGTGCAGCTCTCAGTGGGCATGCATCCCATGAGTTGCTGCCAGCTCTACTTTGTAACGGCTCTGTTAAGCCTCTGCCTCAGAAGTAGCTGCATTTGGTAAGCACATAACTGACCTTCCTTTTGGGTTCCTGTTGCGAATTCTGCTGTCATGGCTGAGTTGACTCTGCAGCCCATCTTGTTGTTCTTACCCTAAGCATTTGTCATCTCTCTTCCTGGTGGTGTTCTGTTCCAGGATACTTACCGCAGAAGACAGATGCAGAGGACCATCACCCGGCAGATGTCCTTTGATCTCACGAAGCTGCTGGTCACTGAGGATTGGTTCAGTGACATCAGTCCTCAGACCATGAGACGATTACTCAATATTGTTTCTGTGACAGGTGACGTTTGTTTCTGTAATAGATAATAACCTTTATTTTACTTACATTTTTAGAGGTAGTAGGCATTGAACTTGGGGCTTGCACAGTGTTGGTGAATGACCTGCTCCCCAGTTTCCCCGCCCGTCACCGCAGGAAGCGTCAAGGCTAACAGAGCACGTGGCCACCGCCTTGTTTATATTAAGTGGACGTCAGGATAGCTGACAGTCAGATATCATTCAGAATTTATTTTAAAATTTCATGATTTTAAAAGGCTTTGCTTTATATTTAGGGTAAATTTATGTTGATTTATATAACAGCATAATTAATATTTGTGTTGAAATTGAGATTTTTATATACTGCTATGTTGTTTTAGTTTTTATATGATACTTTGAATGAAATATTTGTAATGAAATGGAGATTATTAGCCAGGCAGTGGTGGCACGCATCTTTAATCCCAGCACTCGGGAGGCAGAGGCAGCCTACTCTACAGAGTGAGTTCTAGGACAGCCGGAGCTTCACAGAGAAAACCTATTTAAAAAAAAAATGGAGATTATTGTTGTGACTGAATTATTTGTGTGGATGCTGCTCTTTGCTGTGTTAAGACTAATTAGCATTAGGGTAGTCTTAGACAAGCTTCCAATATAACTTATAGAAAGTGTTTGTTCCTTGCATGGTGATGCTTGGTACCTTCTGATATTTCCTTGTGTTGACTCTGTCAACTGAAATTTACTTTATACTAAGTTTAGGGCTCATGACATAAACTGTATTATAGATGGAGTCACACCTAGTTTAACATTTTTATAGTTAAATCCCTTTAAATTAGACTTCAACCTCCCTGTGCTAGTTGGACAGTGGAACTGTTTCCTGATATTATCAGTAACCCTGACAAACTCATTTGACAGTACGTCCTGTTGTCCTCCTTCTGCCGGAAGTTGGTCTGGGTGTTGTAGAAATGAAACAGTAAACAAGACAGCGCGCACCTCTCGCTCAATTTCTTCCTCTTCCTGGGACTTCTCCAGGCTCTGCCCCTGTCCCCACCCCCGCCCTCAGCAAAGCTCCGTGATAGTTCACGCCCTTTCTCATTCCACTCTCCCACCGGTCCCTTCAAACTCTTCCAGCTCCCTTCTTCTCAGGACTTCAGCAAAGTTGACGTCAAGTTCCCCGGTGGCTTCCGCGTGAAGCATGCAGGGACCAGGCCCCAGTCCTCGTCTGGGCCCCACGAGCAGCTGTGACAGTGTGCTGGGCGCTGTTGCTTCTTGAAGTGCTTCCTTCCTTGGTGTCCAGAGTGCTGGCTGCACTCCTGGATTTCCTCCTAACTGTTGCTAGTTAACAACTGTTAACCGTTGCTCTTTAACATTGGCCTGCCCCGACTACAGTTCCTGGAGCCTAACGTTCTGCTTGACCAGTTGTCATAACTTGGCCTGTAAGGATTCAGTATGAATCCTTAAGTTTTAGGTTAGGTGTCAGCTTTTCCGTGAGATCTTCTGCATCTCAAATGAAATGGCTCCTCTTCTTCCTCTCCCTGCGTCGTCCTGCTCCACAGAAAGCCATCTTCTAACCCTGTCCCTTACTTTCCCCTGTCTGCCTGCTCTCTGCAATGGGAGACCCTCATGCAAGGGTTTTTGTCTGATTTGCTTAACTGCTTGCTATACCCGCTACAGCATCTGGGATCGATTATGAATGAATCAGAGACTGAATGAAATTAGAACCATGCTTTACAGACTTCTTGTGAGAAGCATTCTGAGCAAAAGGAACAGCAAGTCGGAGGCTGTGAGGGGGGAGTGCAGCCTGGGTGGAGTTGGCCCAGGAGCTGGTGGGAAGGGGTGCTAGAGTGGTCGCTTCTTCGAGGCCTTCTGGCTCCAAAATCCCCAGGAAGGAATTTAGATTCTTCACACATCTTTGGGTACTAGAAAGAGACCCGGGTTGATATCTTTAAATAATTGATGCTAAAGCTAGGCCTGGCAGCACGGACTTAAATCTTAGCTCCTCACACGGCAGAGGCAAAGGATCTCAAGTTCATGGCCAGCCTGGGCAGCTTAGTGAATTGGATGTGGAGGTTTACATCTGTAATCCTAACACTCTGGACGTAGAGGCAGGAGTATCTGGAAACCAAGGCCAGCCAGGCCGCATGAGGTCCTATATTTAAAAAGACAAGCACTCAACCTTGTACAGAAGTAGAATGTCAAGCTTATTTTAGTGTTCAGCTTTTCATTTTTGCTGCCCCTGCCCCCACAAAAGACCCATTTAGTTCGATATTCATGGTTATCTCATAGGTTTCTGTGCTTATTGGATTTACTGCCTGTTACACTGAGTGAATGCTTCCCAGGAAGGCTGTGACCTTATCATCTATTTTGTTCTGGGCTTTGCCCCAGCATCAGTGTTTATGGTGAGTCTGTGGTGTCCATGGCTGGCAAACACTGTGACATAGCTCACTGTGACGGGAGATCACATCCTGCCACCCATCCAGCAGAGACCCCACCTTCCAGGAATCTCCGTGGTGAAAATTCAGAGAGTGAGGGCATGAGGCAGGGGAGAATTGAATGAGGAGGCATCATCTATATGATGAAAGAGAGCCTGTCAGACAAGTAGATGTGCGTCAAGGTATGTACTGAACTGATGGTGGTGTAAATGGGGGTGTTTGCCGTGAAGAGCCAAGTCTCCGTGTGTAGTCCTGTCAGCTCAGGGGAAGGTGGCGGTGCAGTGGAAGGGAGCTTGAGGACTACAGTTGTCACGAGTGAGTGTGCCCTGAGGGAGGATGCTGAGGTGGTCCTCTGAACACCCCACCAACAGGCCTCGGATCCAGTGGGTCCATACCAGGTTTTAGATGCACCGTACCTGGCTTGGCAGTTACTAACATGGTCTGTCTAAGCGAGAAGGGGGATCCATCAGTCATAAAGCAGAGATGCACCAGTATGTTGGGGTCCCGTTGAGGGCCATGGAGAAGTCCTTAGCAGTCATGTTGCAGAGCATTGAGGGCTACCATGGTGTTTGATTTTGTTTCTTGGTTTATTTTTTGAAATAGGCTCTCACAGTGTAGCTCAGGCTAGCCTCAGACTTGTCATACCCTACTCCAGCCTCCTGTGTGTCAGGATTACTGGTGTCTGCCACCATGCCCTCTGAATCTGTAAAACCTGGGTTTTTAGAAACCATATAAATACTAGATTTAGGTCTGTATTATAACCAAATGGCAACATTTTCAAATTTTAAAGATGCTAAACATTCTACATAGTGTCTACTAATTGTTGAATATTTATATATTCTTTAAAGGGCGGTTACTGAGAGCCAATCAGATCACCTTCAACTGGGACAGGCTAGCCAGCTGGATCAACCTTACCGAGCAGTGGCCTTACCGGACTTCGTGGCTCATACTGTATCTGGAAGAGACTGAAGGTATCCCCGATCAGATGACCTTAAAGACCATCTATGAGAGGTATTTGTTTGACTTCTTTGCCCTTGACTTCACCTTGAGTTGAGTTTTAAAACCCACAAATACTGTGTGTGAATTCTCTACTTCTGAGTCCGGCCTGCTGCCTGGGTCCCCTGCTGGCCTGGAGCTGTCAGAGCACAGCCCTGGCCTGTGAGCTCGGAACTCCCTCTGTGTTCGTGTCTTTTACAGGTGTGTACAGCTGTAAGAGTTACTGGCTTTTACAAAGTCACAAAGCCAGGATACTTAAAGGAGCTTCAAGGTCCAGTTGCTAGTCTAATAAAATAATGAAATGTTCCTTAGGAAAAGATAACTTGCAGAAACTATGTAAAGTTTTATAAAGTTGGGTGTAATTGAAACTACTGTTTTAAAATATAAATAAAATATTAATATAGTTCATAGCTTATAACCTTTAGGAGTTCAGATAATTTTCATTCCCTTCGAGTATTGTTAGTGTATGGTTTTTTTTTTTTTTTTTAGTTTTTGGTTTTTCGAGACAGGGTTTCTCTGTGTAGCCCTGGCTGTCCTGAAACTCACTCTGTAGACCAGGCTGGCCTTGAACTCACAGAGATCCACTTGTCTCTGTTCCCCGAGTGCTGGAATTAAAGGTGTGTGCCACCACCACCTGGCATGTTTTTTTCTAACTGGTTTTAGAGTTGTAGAGGACTGTGTAGTGTCTTTCCACAGATCTGAGCTCTTCTAGGCGTGGTGGTCTAAGTTCATCAGGGATTTAAGCCTGATGCGGTCCCAGTGAGGCAGGTACACAGATGACCGTGTGCTGTGGTGACATGGTAGTCAGTCACCCTGGCTTGTTAAAGTCATCTTATGGTGAGGTCATGAGTGGGCTTGTCCTTACTTGTTAAATACTAACCTTTATTTCCTGAGTAAACTTGTCTGACTTGACTCAAGAGTTAGGTGACTGTGAATGTCTGCTAGGTGAGCAGTTATTGGAGTTAAAATGGAACCTTTAGAATGTTTTCCTGCATGCTATTAGCAAGGAAGATAGAGGTTCTGGAAGTTAAATAACTTCCCAAGTCACCCGGTCTCATGCAGCAGAGCTGGTGTTTTAATCTGGGTCGCTCTGACTCCATACGCCACTCCTTCTGAGCACTTCATGGTGCTCACTCTCTGTATTCTCACAGTTCTGAGATCTACCGGTATGTCAGCCTCATTTTGCACATTAGAAAACTGAACCCAGGGGAGGTAAGTCACTTGGCAGAAGGTCAGTGCATGGTAGAGCTGAGATTTCAAGTGAGGCTCCACACCCTGCTCTCGTATGTGCTGGCAGATCACCTTTCCTTGTGTCCGCACAGTGTGGAAACTTTCCTAGGCTAGAGTCCTGTCAGAGACACCCTGAAGTTTATCATGGAATCAAGGAGCTAACTCTTGTTATGGAACCAAGGGTTGCAATTTTGACCTTTTTGTGTTTTCCATTTCTTTAAGAACATTTCAAATTACTGTAGTTAGTATATATGAGATTTTCTATGTTTTCTTTTTTTAACTTCAGTAACAACTAATCCACAAAAAGCAGATAATTGCTAATTTTTTTCTTGTAAATTGTGTTTGCCTTTATAAAAACTTGAGTTTTCTGTTTCAAATAAACTATTGGTTAGCTACTACCTCTTCCAGTCTCCCAACCCCCCTCCTTCCTTCCCTCCCTCCCTCCCTCGTTTTTAGACAGAGTATTTGTGTTAGTCTTCAGTTTTGGCTGGAATGGGGTTCAGATGCGTGTCCTCCCCTGCTGTGGTTGAGACTGCATGCAAGTGTCCTGTGTCTCAGAATCGCAGACACTGTGCCCAGCAGTCTAAGCAGTTTGTATACAGTCCCTGTAACTGGTCTTCTGCACACTCTGTGTCAAGGATGGGAAGAGTGAAACAAGTCCCCAGGCAATAGAATTAGGAGAAGTACATAATAAAACAGAGATTAAAAAGGCCTTTGAGAAAAGGCCTCTGATTCAGGTCAGTCCAACAGTGGTTCTCAGGTCGCTGTGGCCTGCTAATGCTGCACTGTGTTATTTTTGTCTCCTGAAACTGTGGCTCTTTATTGTTGTTGCTTTTCTTATTTTGTGGTCCTAGGCGTAGCACCGAGAGCCTTGTGCGTGGTGGTCTCACATTCTTTTGCTGATCCACACCAGCCCAACTCGTCTTTCTTAGGAAGCCAAGATTAATAGGTGTTCTGGAGCACAGTCGCTTTCTTTGAGTTTCTTTTGTTCATTCCGGTTGATTTCTTCATCAGTGTAACTTTTTACTGAGAGCCAGAGCTTAGGCGGTGGTTCTTTATGTTCTTGTGTTATAGGGCTGGTGGAGTGAACAGAGGGAGAGATAAAAAATCATGTTGTGTCCTTGAAGGTTGTACGTGTGTTTGTCTTTTCTATTTGAAAATACTTTCAAACTTAAGCAGTTTTGCAAGAGTAAGAATATTAGAAAGAACACCCACACCCACCCTTCGCCAGACTCTTCTGTGACCACTGACTCCGTCTGCGTCATCAGCCTGCTGCACGTCTGCTCCTGGGTGCTCGGTCTCTTTATGTTTTATATATCTGTACACAAATGTAAGTGAGTTCTTCAAACTGTGGGGAATGATAGGCAGCTATCATTTGCCCCTAAAGGCTTGAGTTTGGAGGACTTAGATTCTGATTGAAAAGGAAGCATACATAGTTAAAACAAGTGTAGAGGCGGGAGAAAAGATGGCTTAACAGTGACAGTTAAGTCATTTTCCGGGTGGGAAGAAACTTCTTACTCTAAAACCACTGTTCTTTGCTGAGAGTGAGTTTTCTTGTGTATGCTTTTTTAGGTCAGAAAGATCTGTTTTTGGTTCGTGGTTGTGGTCTGTTGTGTTGTGAGAGCATGGAGGGCTAGAGCCGCTCACAGGACGGTGGCCAGAAGGCAGAGAGAAGCTCTGTGTTTGCAGGCTTCTTTCTCTCCCCACCGTTGTTCCTGCCTGGACCTGCAGCCTGTGGGATGCTGCTGCCTGCATCCTGCATCCAACCCTGCCAACCTGACTTCAGCAAGTCTCTTTAAACCATGACCTTTCACCTCGACCCCCCAAGGCTGTCTGTCCTCACTGCCCCAAAGGTCCCAGTGTTGTTTAGTCTTGAAGTTCACTGTCTCCTCTGAGACTCAAGACAAACTCTTAGCTGTGGACCCTGTAATATCCAAAAGAAAATGACGTAGTTCCAAATTACGGTGGCACAGAGTAAAGAGGGAAGGGAGGGGCTTAGAATTCAGGCATTGGACAAAACCAAAACCCGGGGAAGGGGCCAAATGTTAGATCCTGTAGACCGAGTCAGGCATCTGAGGCCTGTGCTGCTGTGCTGTGAGATCCAGCGGCCCCGGGATTCTTGTCTGTAGCTCTGCCGTTGGTAGCAGGCCCATGGCCTTTGTGGGGATCGCTCTGCTCACCCCTTGCAGCTTTCCTCACCAGATGTTCGTGTTCCTGGGATATCTAACTTCTTGAGTCGCTCGTGAGTCTATGGCTTCACCTCACGCTTTCTGCATTGCTTCCTCAAGGGCTGCCTGCATTCACACCGCCTCTGTCACACATTGCCTGTCTCCCTAGGCTTTTTCCATGGCCCTGTAACACTTGCGTTCTGTGTGTCTGCAACGCCAGCATCAGAGAGCTGACCCCATGATGTGCAGAACACTCAGAGGCGTCCTCATAGTGCCCGACCTCTGCAGCAGTCACTTCTCCTTGCTCAGACCCTTACCTGTGCTGCTTTTCTGAAACTAAGGTTTGCTCTCCATTCTTCCTGAAATAGGACTAAACGTAGCTAGTAACGTTTCCTCCGCCAGATTACGTAGTCCATCCCTTTGAACTCAGCCTCTCCTAAAGTCTTAGGGTGTGGACAAAACAGACAGGACTTGGGGCTAGAGGGATAGCTCTTGCACAGAACCTGGGCTTGGTTCCCAACACCCTCTTCTGACCTGTGGAGCACAATGCAGGCAGAACATTCAGACACATAAGTCTAAAATCTCTTTTAATGTAGACAGGATCTTGGCTAGAGTGCAGTATTCCTGGCCTTCTAGTCCTGGTCCCGGTACAGTCTTCCTTTGCATCTGCATCTCTATGAACAATGCTTACTGTCCTTGTTCTCATCAGTATTCCAGTTCCTTGAGCTCCTCCGGTAACTGCCCACAAGCTCTACTTAGAGCGTCCTGGAGCTTCTCTAGCCTACATCTCCAACTTCTCCAGATAATTCTTGCAAACCAGGAATTTGGAACCATGTTTCAGAAATGCCGCAGCAGCCACCCTGCTTGTCTGTCACTTGTTTTCTGTGTTGGTCAGGCGTTCAGTGCTGTGACTATAGCTTATGAGGGAAAGGGTGCATTTAGTTCCTGATTTTAAAGGTCTGTCGTGATGGGGAGAGCCTGAGCAAGCAGAGCTGCTCTCTTTGGGGCAGCTAAGAAGCAGAGAAAGAATTGCCTGTGCTTTGCTTGAAATTTAAAGTTTGACTTACAGATCCCACTATCTGAACCTCAGAGGTAGTTCTGAAATTTTTTCATTTTTAAATTGAAATATGTCTTATAGACAACAGCAAATGTTTAACATGTAGTTTAAAGATAATAGCAATTATTATACCCTTTAATGAAAAACAGAATATTGTGTAAGGATTATCTGGGGAGGAGAAAGTGGGGTTTTTTTAGTCATATAATGAATATAAATTGGAGTGAATTTTTCTAGGGGAATATTTTATTTTGATCATATCCATATAGAATAATACATATTAAAGTAAAATGAGGCTATGCCAACTTTCTTTTATGATTAAACTGACCTATTACTTTAGACCTCAGGCCTTGATGGTCTTGTCTTCTGAGAGTGGACTGATTTTAGGGTGACTCTGAGATGCTTTTCTTTTTTAAGAAGTAAATCTGCCTATAAATACTTACAGAGAATGTTTGTAGTTAGCCAACGAAGAGAAAAAGAGTATAGAAAGCAATCTGAAAATTCATAAGCACTGTTAGTTGAAATAATGTAAGTAAAATAATTTATAATGAAGAACTGTAGTGAGACAGTTTGCTCAACGTATTGAGAACTCATCTGTTGGAACACGCTCTGACAGTTTAGACGTCTGTCTCTACTTACCCGTAGCTGAGGTCTTTGATGCCTGTCATTTGAATACTAAAAAGTTTTATTTACAGCTGACAAAAAGCAGCAGTATATAATTGATATTCATTTATTTTATTAAAAAAATCTGATTTGATAAAAACAATCAGAAAATAGTATTTTTAACGCTAGTAGTAAAATTTATTTTTTTAATCCATAAAAAGCCTCATTTATTTTTATAGCAATCTGATGACACATCTGCTTGCTTTATTCAGCTGAAAAAGAGAATGTTGGTTCTTGGTGTTTTGTAAAATTGCTTTGTTAAATTATTTTCTAAATTGTTCAACTTTTAACAAATGACATTTGATACTAACACTGGAAAGCAATTTCAGCTAATTAAGTAGATCCCTCTATAAACCATTGGAACATTAAGATGACATACTGTTCATTCAAGATTATTTTAATTGGTACAATTATTGTAATTTTCTTGCAATTATGTGTTGAGCTAAGAGCTTTTGTCTAGATCATTTGAGGGTTTTTTGTTAACATACATTTAGTAAGAAGAAAGAGAGTTAAATAAAAACTGTAGATAAAGATTTTTCTGTCTACGTTCTATTGCAGCATTTTAGACAATCATTGAAATATTTTAGTATAAAAGTTTATTTCTGGTATTTTAGGCACTTAAAGCAATGATGGAAGCTTTTAAAAGATCGATTTAAGTAGTTTTCATGAAGATAATGTTTTAAATTTCTGTTTTGACACTACTCAAGCAATCCTTTTCTCCAGAAGATATGGTCAGGAGAACTTCCTGTAAGAGGGAACATGGTTTTGTCAGTCTTGGATTTTTAAATGAATTGAATAGGTTCTGAAGGAGTTTAACAATGATGGTCATTTTCCATCCCATAGAAACAGCTGTTTGCTGAGGAACCTCAGACATTAATATACAATCTTTATGGATCTGTCTGATATCTCTAAGTTATTTAGTTATATTTTAGCAAATACCACATCGTATATCCCTTTCTAATATTAGCCAAAGCTTCCAGAATCTTAATTGATTGCATCTAATCACCCCTGGTTTCTCTAGAACTTTCCAGTCTCCTCCACGTGTCCTTCATTCCTGTTTCCGCCTGTTATCCCTTGGATGAATTATGCAAGCCTTCCCCCTTACATGTGATTATCCTCAAGTTATGACTTTGAGCAGCAAAGTCCCCCTTGTACAGAATATGACTTTCATACTGACATTTATTTTCTGTCTTAAATTGAAGATCCTGGGAATAGCTATTCAAAGCATTATTTCACACATGCCGTTAAGGTGTTTTTTATGTATAGCTTTAAGTCTTGCTAAGATTCCATATTTTTGATATGGTAGGACTTCTTGGAGATTTTGATGTTGCCATCATTCAAAATTCATTAAATTATTATCATGTGTACAATTATTTCCATAAGCATATGCCATGGATATTCCCAACACACACTCAGAATCCAGAAGTTAAATATTTAATAGTATCTTTGTCTGTGAAAGACTGATGTAGTTCTTTGCAAAAATCACCTGATAATTTTTCCATATAAGAGAGAAAACTAAGTAGGTTTGCACTGGAATAAAGATTCTGTGGTTATAACAGAAGCTGTACTTTAGATAAAATAAGTAACATTAATAGGGTGGTAAGTTTAATATGAAAAGTGAGCCTGCAAACTTCATGAGGTAGAATATTGACAGTTATTTATGAATTTCTGATTTTACATTGTTTTGTAACCGGAAGTTTTCCTGTGCCCTGCAAATGCTTGGTCCCAAATAAACACACAGAGGCTTATATTAATTATAAATGCTCGGCTGGTAGCTCAGAGTTATTACTAACTAGCTCTTACACTTAAATTAACCCATAATTCTTATCCATGTTTAGCCACGTGGCTTGGTACCTTTTCTCAGTTCTGCCTTGTCATCTTGATTCCTCTGTGTCTGGCTGGCAACTCCTGACCCTGCCCTTCTCCTTCCCATCATTCTTAGTTTGGCTTTCCTGCCTAACTTCCTGCCCAGCTACCAGACTCTCAGCTTTTTATTAACCAATGAAGAGTAATACATACTCATAGTGTAGAAAAGGATTGTTCTACAGCATTTCCCCATTTTTGTCTAATTAAAAAGGAAGGTTTTAGCTTTAATATAGTAAAACTATATACAACAAAACAGTTATTTAGTAAGAATTATAGTAACACTATCTACTCCATTTGCATTTGGCAAAATTAGAGAAAATATTTATCTATCATCATGGTGAATCTAAAATTTTATATCTAATTTACTTCCTATTATAACTAAGGAAAACTATAACTATGACTATGTAGTCTTCAACTCCATCAAAGACCCCAGGAGGGTATAATGTTACCTAAGTAAACAGGAAGTGCAGTGCAAGCAACTTCCAAAACTCTAGAAATGACAGAGACATGTGGCTGTCTGGACAGTCACCCAAGTTCTTCTGTAATGTTGGGGCCTCCATCTTCAGCCCACAGGCCTGGAGTATCTGACATACTCCTTCTGTGAAATGATACTGTGAAATGTGAAGGATTGTCCCACCTATATATTGGCAAAGTTCGTCAGTCGCTTTCCTCTGTTTTTTTTTTTTTTTTCCAGGCAAGCTTTACTCGTTAAAGCACAAACAAAATATTACCACATTGTTCATTTGTATTCTTGATAGAAATTAATTGGTAAATCTTGATTTTTTTTTTTTTTTTTGTGGTGGGGGCATTGAGACAGAGCTTCTCTGTGTAACCCTGGCGCTCCTTTAACTAGCTAGGATTGGAGATATGGGCCACCAAGCTCAACTAGTATTTTGTTTTTTTATGTTTGTTTGGTGGGTGTGGTGTGGGCATGCTCAGGCCCTGGGTACACTTTATGTTTTGTTCCTTTATGACCCAAGCTTTCCATAACTTGCTCGGCTTTTTCATTCTTCATCTCTCTAGAAGAATGGCCAGGAGGAGAGAATAAACCATTTGTAGTTTCTCTGTGTAACAGCCCTGACTGTCCTGGAACTTGTTCTATAGACCAAGCTGGCCTCAAACTCAGATCCACCTGCCTCTGCTTCCTGAGTGCTGGGATTAAAGTCATGCACCACCACTGCCCAGCTATTAAATCCAGATTCTTAATGATAAATAAAAGTTAAGGGCAGAATCTTTAAAAGATTCCTTTATTTTTATTTTATGTATTTAGGTGTTTTGCCTGACTGTATGTCTGTGTGACACATGCATGCAGTGCCCTCAGTAGCCAGAATTCTAGAGCTGGAATTACAGTTGGTTGTGAGCCACCTTGGGGGTGCTGGGAATCTAGCTCAGGTCCTCTGCAGGAGCAGCCAGTGTTCTTATTGCGCAGCTCTCTCTCTCCAGTCTGGCAGAATTTTTAAAGCTTATATTTGATGCACTTGGAAAACATACCTACTGTCATTGTTTGGAGAAAAAAAACAGAGATATTAACTAGGCAGATTGGACATTCTTGACTTTTATCTGTTACTGTGTTTTGCTTCTGATTTGTTTTGTTATTTGTTACCAATCCAAGGGTATTAGAGAAATTACTGAAAAAACAAAAAACCCTTAAAGTTCGTTATTATTTAGGAACTTGTTCCTTATTGTTTTGTTTTCTTCTGAAAAAAGATCTCACTGGCTGGCTTGGAACACACTGTGTAGACCAAGTGGCCTTGGACTCACAGGGAACTGCCTGCCTGCTGGGAAATAGTTCCTGAGGTCCTGTTATGGACAGACACTACTGCAGGATGCCCATGTGCAGAGCTGCCAGAAATCCCTGTCCCAGGGAGTCCTACACATGGCCATTGTAACTATGTGGTTACAACAGTCCTGTGGGAAGAGTGAAAAGAGACACGTTCGGAGGTGAGGAGTAGTGCCCACTGTGAGTGAAATAAATGAGTCAGGGTGTGACGGACCTCACTGAGATGAAAGGTGACAGATAGACAAGTAGATTCTAGTAGGCGAGAGGATCTCTGTATTACCGAGGACTGCTAGCATCAGGTAGCTAGTAGAATTAGTGGGCTGCTTTTGGAGTAATATTGATTTATGGGTAATCAGAACAAGGACTTTGGGTGCCAGAGAGACAGCTCAGTGGTTAAGAGCACCTGCTGCTCTTCCAGAGGACCTGGGTTTGAGTCCCTTTGGGAGGCTTACAACCATCCATATCCCCAGTCCCCGGAGACCCAGCGCCCTCTTCTGGCCTTTCCTTGGCACTAGGCGCACAGGTGGTGTACAGACGAAGTGCAGGCAAACACCTGTGCACACCAAGTGAGCACGTGAATAAATGAATCGCATTTGAAGAGGTCACAGACCTTGAGGAGTGCAGTGAGCACTCAGGATAGGGAGAGCAGCTGGCCAGAGTTCTCCGTGGGAATGGGGTTGTACTGGGGCTCAAGCATGGCCAGCGGGGCTCTGTAGCCCCTTATGTGTCTCCTTTGACCTTACACCTTCCCACCTGCTTTTTCTGGCTCATCCTCCTGTCCCCTACCTCATTTTTTCTGGTCTGGTAAGTGTGACTAGCATGGAAGCCTGTTATAAAGCAGCAGCCCACACCCCCGCCCCCATTTCAGGTTCTTTATGTCCCTCACTGGTGTGCTCCTTCATAGGCACCGCCATGGGATTCTCCCACCAAGGTTTGCTTCCCTCTTTCTTTAGTATTGGTAAGCTCCACAGATTACAACTTCCTTACACACTGCCGATCCACTTTCACACATGAAGGTACAGAGTAGGCTGGGGTGTTTCTGAAAGAGTGGCGGAGTCCGATGACACACTTGGATTGCGTCAGATGGCCAGCAGAGCCTTGTTTTATCCTAAGGATGGGACCCTCCAGCTGCCATTGGTTCTGAATGTGGGGAAAGCACCTTTTCATTGTTGTGAGGTGGGTCCCTGTGCCAGGCCTGCTGTAAGGTGAAGCCCACCATGACTGGTGGCTTCTCCCTTTTGGCAGGTGACACTAAAGTCACAGCAGCATTTCTGTAGCCTGTAACTGAGTTTACGTGTCCAGGTTCCTAGGTTTGTAAGCCTTGGGCGAAGCTGTGGGTTGTAGAGTTTTTGTACCTGACCCTCTGAGACAGGTCTTCCCAATACCATCTCTCCTTACAGATGATTACCAGTGTCCTTTTAAAGTCAGTGTAGCCAGGGATGCTGGCACATGCTTGTAATCCCAGCACTCAGGAGGGGAAGGCAGGGTTGCTCTGAATTCAAGGCCAGCCTGGACTATATAGCAAGACTGTGTGACAGAACATCACAAATTAATAAACAGTCCAAGTCAGTGAAGGCCATGTGTGACTTAGGTGACTCTGTTTTGTTATGCTAATCACCTGGATTCTATTAGGCCGCTCACAGTTATTTACAGATAGACATGTGCTGGGTGCACACTAAAGAAAGCTCTACCTGAGTAGTGCCGGAGCCACTCACAGTAGGTGCCATACAGTGGATTGGGCACTTTGCCCAGCATCCTATGCTGTGCGTGCTCTGCATAACCACGGGAAGCAGCGAGCAGGAGTTATGATCCCTGGGCTGCATCTGGGGTTTCTCCAGACTATTTGTGGACAGTCTTCTGTAGCTGCAGGACACAGCTGTGGGCCTGAGATGGGAACACAGTTTTCAGATGTATTTTAATTTCTCAGTGATATGCATTTGAATATCAGTAGGAATGTTACCCAGATACAAATTTCCTAGAACTTGAAATTTATCTTTCCTATTAAAAATGCAGACTTTTAAAAATGACAGAAAGCCACACTAATACTCAGTTCTGATTGTGCTTGGCAGCTGCAGTGGGTCAGGCGTGGGAAGCAGCAGAGGCTGTGCTCTTTAAGGCTTTGTTGAAGCTGTACACTTCAGTGGTCATTGAGTGGCCATAAGCTTTTCTTAAGTAGGTTTTTCTCTAGCTTTTCTTTTGCCGACAGACAGACAGACAGAGCGACAGAGAGAGAGGACTGACTGAGCATTGGACTTCTAGGCCCATTACGTGCACTGTACTGCTGAGCTACCCTCCAGGTCTTGTTTTGTTTCGTAGACTAAAGTTGATTTTAAAAGGGTTTCCTCAGCATAAACTCATGATGCCATTGTCAAGATTTAGAGAACAGAGAAATAATCGTAAATGCTCCAAGGCTTGTGTTAATAATGTCAACATGAAACTGAAGCCTATTAACCAAGACTGTTGGATACAAACAGAAAGTCACTCTCTCTGAAATATGCTTTGATTTGTAGAAATACACTGAATATGAAAAAATGATTTATGTCAGGTTCACAATTTATTTTGCAATGTGGAAAAATTATGTCATTATGTATTTTTGAAGAACTCTAATTATTGAAGGGCCCATATTTACTAGAGGCCTTAAGATATACCTTTACAAATCAAAAAGGCTGTTCTACAAGAAAAACAAAAGCGGTGTACAGTAACAGTGTTGGCTTAGTTCTATGCTAATGGAAGCATCCTGCAGTATTTGGGAAGTCCACAAGATGGGGCTGTCTCACTGGAAACTTCATTAGCATGCCTGGCCATAAGACCAAGAGAAATGCTTTCTGCTTTCCCCTTTCCATAGCAGGAGAGTGGGGGCCGGGGGAACGGCAATGTAACAAAAGGTTGAATTTCCACTCATTTCACTAATTCATTAGTTCATTCATTCCTGTGTGAGAGTGCCATGTGGAGACCAAGTTAACCTTGGGTGCCAATTCTCAGAAATTGTCTACCTTGGTATTTTTGAGAGATATATTTGTTTGGCATTTACTGAGAGATAAGGTCTCTCAGTTGCTGGAACCACCACGAAGGTAGGCTGGCTGGCTAGTGGGCTCCAGGGACCTGCTGGTGCTTGCCTTTCCAGTGCTGTGGCTACAGGTGTGTGCCAGCGTGCCTGAATTTTAGATGGGTGCTGGGGACTGAACAAACACTTTATGAGCAAGCCAGCTTCCTATCAGAACATTCATCAGCACTGAGAACCATGACCACAAGCATATAAATGCCGTGTCATCATGGGACATAATAGGTTAGGTATTGTAGTACCTTTTTCTTACAGAATTGTTGCGTGTATGTGAGTTCAAGTCCAGCCTAGTCTACATAGTGAGTTCCAGGACAGCCAGGGCTACCTAGAGAGACCATGTCAGTATAATATTAAATGGTAAACATTGTTGAGGTTGCTGAAGGTTAACTCTCTAAGATAACATATGAAAAAGGTTTCTTCAAGCTGTGGCACTCACAGACGAGCTTTGGGTTCAGAGTCCCCAGTCTCTGTCCCTGACATCAGCCTATGATAATGTCAGCGCTGCCTCAGAAAGGGCAAACTTTCCTGTCGTCTGCTCTGTTCTGAGCATCTTGAACTGTAGACCTCGGATGCCAGAGACCGGGCTTCACTTTCAGGGCTCGCTGCTGTGCTCAGGTGTAGTCTCTTGTGAATTACTTTGTATCGAACCATCGAGATTCTCCTAGATTAAAGTGACCATTTGGTCCCCGCTCTGTCGTCTGCTCCCTCCCATGCCAGCACTGTGTGGTGATGCACTATCATCCACTGTGAGACCTCTGCCAAGTGAGTCCTGTGTAGAACCCCAAATAAACCAGTTCATAGAGACAGACTGGTTCAAACTAAACTCCAGTGTGTTTGAATACTTGAAAATATAATAAACCAGTTCATAGAGACGGACTGGTTCAAACTAAACTCCAGTGTGTTTGAATACTTGAAAATATAATAAACCAGTTCATAGAGACGGACTGGTTCAAACTAAATTCCAGTATGTTTGAATACTTGAAAATATTCAAATATTTTAAGCAAGTTAATTAGAAAGCTTGGCTGTTTTGAAGAATATATATACTTAAGTGAAGAGTTATATATAAGGGTTAGAGACTTGGCTTCACTTAAGCATCTCTAGTTTCATAGCGTACCAAGAAAATCCTTCATTGTAAATAGATGAGAATGTACCAATTCGTAAACTTCCTTTTTGATAACAATATAATGTTTAACCAACAGTGTAGTGTGTAATTGTTGAAGCTTGGCCCTGCTTCTCTAACATGATCCTGTCACTCGGGCCAAGACTTTTCATCTGGTTGTTATACTCAGGCTCTGACATACAGGCTGTAGTAGGAGTGCACTTTCTTGTGTAATTTTTGTGGACAAGAAATGGCTTAGTTTAAGAAACAGTGAAAGAATATACTTGTGTGCATGAGGCAGAGGAGATGGTTTGTCCCAGAGTCTGAACGTAACGGAAACCGTTCACTGCTCTAAGGGCGGTTAAAGGGACCTGCCTGGGAGAATGGAACCAATAACGAGGAGGACCAAAGTCTCTTGCAATAGCCAACTTTATTGAGAGCATCAGACAGTTTATACTCTGAGGGTTAAGAGTCACGTGAGTGAAGCGTCCAATCACAAGAGCAAGCCACACATGGCGGGCAAGTCGCACATGGCAAAACCATGTTTTCCCATAGAGGCATATGAACAAATAACAATAGCCACTTATAGTGAGTGATCTGAAGTGAACTCACTCTTGTCTGCTACATCTGGGAGGAGCTTGAAAGCACAGTCCAAGAATAATTCCATGTTTTTGAAGAAACTGAGGTCACAAGACTCTTGTCTTGATTTCTTGGAGTTTTCTCACAAGTGCTCAGAATTCTCCTACAGCTCCATTCTTGGACTGTCTTCTTTAAAACTCCAGTACAGAGTCAGGATGGCTTGTTAGACCTCTCTGTGTTGGGTTCTAATACAAACATAATACATAGCAGCATTCTTTTAAATTATTTTTTCCATTTTAAAAACATGTAAGTCAGCTAGGCATGATGGTATAGGCCTTTAATCCCAGCACTCGGGAGGCAGAGGTAGGCGGGAACTCTGTGAGTTTGAGGCCAGCCTGGTCCAGGTCAGCTGGAGCTACAGGGAGAGACCCTGCCTCAAAAACCCAAGCAGACAAACTCCAAAACTGAAGGTCCACACTTGGAATTTAGGAGGGTAGGGCTGTGCTGGACATGCAGTCATTCAGCACACAACAGCTGAGGTTGAGCTGTCATTTCAAGATCGGGGAGTTGCCACGCTGGAGGAAAGGGCTGAGGAAAACACATTTTGGAGTTACTTTCACATAGGCAGGATATGGAAGAGGGGTGCTCCTCTTAGGAGTGGTACCTTCACCTGAATCACACACTAAGACGACTAGGGAAGTAACACTGGCCTTTGCCAGGTGGTAAGAATGAAGTCTGTATCACATGTCACCTGGGGAGCAGTCAGGTGTGCTTCCCATTGGTGAGTGCTAGTTACATGCTGTTGACTTACACTGACCGCAGTGTTTATGGTAAGAAGTAGTAGAGTGGTTGGAGAGATGGCTCAGTGGTTAAGAGCACTTGCTGCTCTTGCAGAGGACCCTGGTTCCTAGCATGGCGGTTCACAACCACCCATAATTCCAATTCCAGGAGATCTGATGCACTCTTAATTGTGCAGCAAGCCTGCATGTAATGCACATATATACGTGCAGGCATAACATTCATACATGTAAACAAGTAAATAAATTAATTTAAAAACAGATTATTTGGTTGGAACAGTAAAACATTTCTATTGCACTAACTGAATATACATCCATTATGAGAATGTAAAAATACCGCTTCCTTCTTTTCTTATGTTTATATATATGTAATGATATAATATACATATATAATTTATATGAAAAATTTCCCAAGTAGTTCTATTAAAGATAATTGCTTATTAGTGAGGAAATCTTTATTTTTGATTTTGGGGTTTTACTTATCTTTTTTGGAGATGAATTGCTAAAGACTAGTCTCAGTAATGCAGGCTAGGAACAGAGTGAGGTAACATAGTCTTCATTTGCTTACCTGGCCACATTATGTTAAAATGTCTTATTAAAAACTTTGGTTATAGGCAAGAAATTGAGTCATTATTTTGGTGGCCAGGTTCACTAGATCATTGTAACTGTCACTTGACAGTACTTTACAATTGCCCAGAAATGTTTCAGTTAGGAGGACAAGTTGTAGTGACTTCATCTTTCAGATGTGGACGCAGGTTCTGGCAGGCTGGCCTATCCCAAATCACTAGCAAGAAGGGCATGTGAGTTTAAGTAAGAATTCAGGGTCAGCAGCCTGTCAGAAACCACAGCCTGGCCTAAAGTGGACTGTACTGCAGCACAAGCAGCTGAATCTCAAATAATGTCAGGCAGCTGAAGATGTGTGGAATGGTGAGATGTTAATGTTTGCTGTTCAAGCCCCAGTCCGTGCATTTGGTTCTAACAGGTCAAGCTAAGATGTTCTCTCTCCCTTTGCTATGCAGCGTTGTAATGGCAGTCTAGCCAGAGTGACTGGACAAGAAAAAAGAAAGACCCAAATCATATGGAATTAGTAAAACTATCCCTAATTACATGTACTGCGATCCTGTATAGGGAGTATCCCAAAGAATGTACAGGAGAGCTTCTAGAACTACTAAATCCTGTAGTTTTCAGGACACAGATGGACACAGAGATCATCTGCGTTTCTGGACTCGTGCTGTGGATAACCTGAAAGGAATTAAGTGTTAGATTTAACCAAGGCAGTCAAAGCCAGGTTCATTGAACACCACACACTGCGAAGAGAAATGGAGAGGAAACAAGTGGGAAGACTCAGCATGCACCAACAGGCAAGTTAGACAACAGTTCAGGGCTGATGGAAAGTCTTTCCAAATACTAGTCATCTTCATTCACAGAAAGGACAGCGGTCTTGAAGAATAGCAGAATCCAAAGGCCCACACCTTCCAACTTGAAAGTTCGCCACAAAGCTTGTCGGTGTCAACAGTGTAGCAGGGATACAAAGAGCACACAGGGCAGTCAGACAGAGTAAGCCCGGACGACTGAGGCTGGTGAGGTGTGGGCGGGAGTGCCAAGCTATCTAGTAGAGAAAGTATGCCTGTTCAAAAATGGTTCTTAGACAGTGGATTCCCACATGCCAGAAAAGGGCGGAACTGGACCCTCACCTCACACCATGTACAAAAAGTAACTCAGTGTGCTCCACCTATCCTTTCTCAAGCACAAAAGAAAGGGTAAAATTTAAATTGTTTTATTCAGAGAGTATAGACTTATTTAGGAAGAGTGTGTGTGTGTGTGTGTGTGTGTGTGTGTATGAGACTTTATTTACTTGACAAATATTTCTAGAGTAACTGTGCTAACAGTACTCTAGGCTAGGCACTAGAGATACCCTAGTGATTAAAGCCAAACTTGCTCTCAGCTTTGATGGGAATGACAGTCTGGAGGGGAGTAAGATGTTTAAGGAGGTATTTCCATTAATAGATGCACATGTGACATGAACATGTGGGTCTGTCGTCAGAGGAACATGAGCTGTCCCTACAGAAGCCATCGCTAAGCAGGCGAATTGTGCTGAAGACCAGGAATGGCTGAGAAATAAGTGGGTGCAGACAGGAGGGGGAGTGAGTAGAGTTTTGGTTGTCTCTCCACAGAAAATAGTGGTCATTAAAAATGAGTTTTGTGGAACCAGAGAGATGGCTCAGCAGTTAAGAGCACTTGCTGATCTTCCAGAGGACTAAAGTGTGGTTCTCAGTACCCATATGGCAGTTCACAAACTTCTGTAACTCTAGTTCCAGGGAATCCAATGTTTCTGGCCTCCATGAGTTTCATATATCCACATTCAGGCACACACACTTATATATAATTTAAAATGATTTTTAGAATGAGTTGTGTGGTATCTTTGGTTTCTGACTCTGGCAATGCAGTTGGGTGGCTTTATTACTTTTCCCTTCATTGCTAGTGATTAAACGTGGGGCCATGTGTGTGCTAAGCAAGTACCCTTCCACTAAACTACACTCCAGCACTGACTAGCTGTGTGTGTGTGTGTTAACGTGACAGTCTTCTGGAAGTTAGCTTTGTCTCAAGTGTAATATAGTTCCAAGGCAGGCGAGAGTTTATAAAGACAATTGGGTTGCCTGGCTTGCATAAGCCATGGGCCTGGTGATCGCTGAGTGAGAATTGGGTAATAGATCTGAATTTATAATCCCTTATTAAATAATTATGTTATTAGATGACTAGCTTCAGAAAATTATGATAATATCTTCTTCATAAGTTATACATTATGGATCTGCTTATACTTTAAGATAGAAAACTTTCTGTGCGGTTTTGGTCCTTACTTTGAACGAAAGTGACATAAAAGGCTTATGTAATTTCCACCAATAATTAATATGTACCTTTTATAAAGCACTGCCATTTATAATCAGAATGCTTTAACTTACATGGATGTTGGCATTCACGAGTGCTGTTCCATTAGTGGCATCAAAAGAAACTACATTTAAACTTCCTGGAAGCTCTGAGGCCTGAGATTGTAAAAATGCTTTCTGTGGGCCATTTAACTGCTGGAGACTTCAGTTCACATGATTCACAGTGCTGAAAATTTAAATTCACTCTTAATTGAAAAGTGAAGTTATTTAAATTCTTTAAATGCTAACCTTTGGAAAAAATATCTGAAAAATAAAGGCCCATATGATTTTGATGGCCCTCTGCCAAAAGATTATCATTTACATAAACGTCTCTTTTAACAGAAGGGCTTAATGCATCGAGCTCAAAAGGTTAGAATAGAGACTTCAATCTGGGAAGCAGCAGTAGCCGTTTGGCTTGTGAACAGCAGCATTGTTCACCACGCTGAGAACACTGTTCGCATTCAGGCTGAAAGCGACGCTGGCATTAGGATTCGGTTAATTTGTTTCATGTGACTTGTCAGCTGTGTGTTTTTATCTCAATCTCCCTGGCCTCCCGGCTTTTTTGTGTGTAAAACTTCTGAAATAAATGAACTACCTTTTTAACTGTTTGATTTCTGATAGTTCTCTACCTTTGCAAATGACACCGTGTGATCATTTTCCAGGTTTTCATTACACGTTAAATGTATGTAATAATCAGCGTGAGTGCTGTTTTACTTTATTAAAAGTAATCTCATTTCACCGAGCGTTCTGTTTTGTCCGTGTGTGAGTCTGTAGCGAGACTTTGTGAAATCCACAAGATGAAATTGCTTGCCTTGTTTTCTCCCAGTGCCCCGTTCTTTCCTCGTTTGCTAATTTTGTTCTCTGGATTTTCCCTCGGATGACTTTTAATATCTGGCTACCAGCCAAGTACTGGGTCTCAGCAATAAAGTGCTGATCCCAAAGAAAAGATGCAGCTGTTGCTAATCTTAGAGTAGGGTTCCATCTCACTTGGGAAGATCAGGAAAACGTTCTCTCCCCTAAAATGGGGCCTAGTGCAACCCAAGAGCACATGCTCTTGAGTAATTGGCAAGTGCTTTGAAGAGAGCGCACACCAGGACTTAGCTTCGGGAGATGTAGTTAGCAGAAGTAAACTACTGTGCTGAAGCTGTCCAGTTTCACATTTGGTATTTGCATGTATCATGAAATTGCCCTCACAGTCAGAAAGGTGAGCACGCCCATCGCCTAGGCAGGTTTCTTCTTGGCTCTTTGCAATCCTTTGTCACCCTCCCCTACCTCCCTCAGCGTCACAGGGACTGGGATCTGCCTCCTGCAGATCGACTGGACTCTTAATTTATTATGAGATGTGTCCACATGTGCCGGTGAGTTCCTCCCTTTTATTGCTAGCTTGTGTTCTATGATATGGACCTTCCTGCACTTCTGTGCCTGCGCATCAGTTTGTGAACACTGCGCTTACTTCAGTTTCCTGGTCTACACCTTTGAAGAGCTCCGTTATAGTTTTTACTCCTTTATCTCTGGTACATTCTCTTATGCACTCAGAGCTGTTTACTACATAGTATTTAGCTGGGAGTAGTACCATGCAGAATTTGAACATTTGGCCATTTTCCTTCCTTCAAGACAATTTCTTATTGATCATTGCAACAGTATCTATTAAGTGTTCTTAATGACTAAAATTCAATTATTTTTACATTTGAGAATTTCTGCTTGATCCAAAATTGTTTGTTGTTTGAACTCAGCTATGAAAAAAATACACATAAAATAAGAGTACATTATATTAGCAATTACTGTATTTTATCATATCTATGTACACAATCATATCTATGCATACGCTATCTATACAATAAGTGTATATTACTTTCACAATAGAAAATAATCTTTTACAGAGAAGAAAATAACCTGTGCTAACACTTTTCTAGTTTGTGTGATTTATTTTAAAAGGTTGTTTTTTGTTCCCCTGAAAAAAGAGCCATGGTGTCCCATGGAAGAGCCCAAGTCTCAGAGCCAGCCTCCCCCTCGCTGTGTGATGCGGGAGCTGTTAGTCTTCTGAGGCCCCGGTTCCCACCAGTGCGTGTGTAGCCCGTCTCCGTGAGAGAGGCAGCAGCCGACTGGTGTGCTGGTGCCCCTGTTCCTTTCCCTCCTGGTCTGTCTGGTCCATACATTGCTCTTGGCCAAATAGGTGAAGTCTGACCTTAGTCGTTTTGGAATTATTATTATTTTTCCTCTTTTAGGTTTCTTATCTTAAAGATATTTTTCAGTTGAGAACAAGTGTAATATGCTCCTTGTGGACAGAGCAACAAGTTTTAAGAATGCGGAGTTTGACTCTGAGAGCAGTGTTAATGGACTTTCTGTTTTTCTCTTTTTGAAGAATATCAAAGAATATTCCAACAACTAAAGATGTTGAGCCACTGCTTGAAATTGATGGAGACATACGGAATTTTGAAGTGTTTCTGTCTTCAAGAACCCCAGTACTTGTGGCTCGAGATGTAAAGACCTTTTTGCCTTGCACCGTAAACCTGGATCCCAAACTCCGGGAGATCATTGCAGGTGGGTGTTGGGTTGCAGTTTATTTTTCTCTAAAATCTTCAAAACGTTCCATGTTTGTTTTCTTTCTTTTTTTGTTAGTTGGTTTTGCCTTTGTTTTTGAGGTGAGGTCTCACTGTGGGCCCTGGTTGGATTGAGTCATGGCAATTCTTCTGCCCAGACCTCCGAAGTGCCGGGACTGCGGGATGTGCCCCAGGCCTGGCAGATTGCCTGTTCTAACTTAGCTGTCTGATTTCATCTTGCTTCATGAAAAAAGAACAAAACAAGGAATTTGAAACAAGCCTTCCCCAGAGGAAGTGATGAGTGTGAGGACTGAGGGCGTCAACACCTTGGGGTGCTAAGATGTCGGCTGCTGACTCCACTGTGCTCTCTCCCTTGCCGCCCCAAGTTTTCTCTTCGGATGCTGAGCTCCCCATTCTTTCACACACAGTCAGGACTTTCACTTCAGATGGTAACTGACCCATTGTCCATCTTCTGTTCTTAAGAGGGACCTCTGTGTAGAGCAGAAAACAGAAAATCTTTACCCTCACTTGAGGTTTTTAACCTAATTTATATAAACTGGGACTTAAAAATATGAAGGGTTATTTATTTTATGGCGATGCTGGGGGGTGCAATCCAGGGCCTTGTGTACACTAGGCTAGTACTCCGTCAGTGAATGTGCCCTCACCCCTCTTTTTACTTTTATTTTGAGGCAGGAGCTCACTAAATTGCCCAAACTGGCCCTAAACTTTTGATCTTCCTCCTCATAGCCCCCTGTTTGCATCTGGCTTTAGAGCCCATACTGCAGATCCGCTTTGCATTCCAGCCTTAAAGCCCATACTGCAGATCTGGTTTGCATTCCGGCTTTAGAGAGACTGCTGTGCGCTGGAGCACACACAGCTGTATTGGAACACAAGGGTTTCATGTGATGTCATTCAACAGACCGTGATTGAGCTTTCTGGCAGTTACTGAGGGATCACCTTCAATTAGTCCTGTGAAGTGAAATAGATTCACAGACAAACGCCATGTCCTCATCCATGTGTGGGATCTAAGAGAGAGTAGAGCAGGACTTAC
>CABHPH010136734.1:0-27115 GCA_902168325.1 Peromyscus nudipes
CTCACCTGAGGAAGAGGAAAAAAGTGACATTGCCCACGATCTTTCTCACATTCCCTTATAAATCCTCTTCTATCTTGGGGGTGTCACTGTTTCTGTAAGTAGTCTGCTCACTAACTTTTAAGATTTAGTTTCTTCATTTGTGAAGAGAAAGTAGTAGAAAGCAAAGTGTTCTTACCTCCTAAAGTGGCTATGAAAATTAAATGAACTAACTAAAAGCTTAGTATTATACCTGTTTCATAGTGTGTTCATAAATTACAGGACCTATGCTCCTTTTCTTCATCATCATCAAGAACATTGATCTCTTACCTAAGGGTTCAAAAGGGTAGAGTACTCAAGAAATCCCTGGTCAGGAAGGCAGGGATGAATTGGACTGAACAGGGCTTTCGATCTTAGAGTGGGGTACAAGGGATTTTAGGTTTTATCAACAGACAGCATGAGCAAGGATTAGGCTATGGTTTCTCCTACTCATCTCATACCTCCACAGGTGAGAAGTTTCTTGATCTTTTTCTCCAGGAGAGAATCTAAGGTCTCCTCAGTGTTCACTGGGATCATCAGTTGAAGAATGGAGATGATGATGAGAAGGGAGCAGATTGTAGTCTTCATTTTTGAAGGTCAGTGTGTGGAGGCTGGAAGAAAAAGGCGGAGAAGATGAGATCACTGAGCCCTGGAGTAGCTAGCTGGGAGGGGTAGGAGGGGACAGTTATACTCTGGAGAGAGTAGAGAGGGAAGAACAAAGCAACCATGCTGCAAGTGTTCTAGCTGTTTGAAGATGCAAAGAGGATTCCCACAGAGAAGATTCACTCACAAAAATTAGAAAGGTTTCCAAGGCCGGCCAAGCAAGGATGCTTTTATACTCTGCGAAATTATCAGCCTGGCTACCCTTAATATATGAAACACACAACCCTCCACCATGTAAATACTTCCCATAGTTTCAAAGAACTCCGGCAGCTGAGCCGTAGTTTTTAGCAATTAAAACATTCCCTCAAGGACCTGTGAAGAGGTTCTCGAGTCTCAAGTGGTAAACACACTGCACATGGCTGGAAAATCCCAAACTTGTGTGCTCTCAAAATCTTTCCAAAATGCCCCTACCTAGTGTTATAGGAGCAACTAACCAATTGCTGAGGAAGGAGACCAACCAGCTGAGCTGCCTAGAGGAGAGCCTCCTACCTGTTTAGCTGCTTGCAAGTTGTACAGAGAGCTCCAGGTCCCACGTTGGGTACCAGCTATGGTGAGTCCCTGAAGACTTTACAGCAGGCAGGGAAAAAACGATCCACGAAGAGACAAGAATAAAACTCAGCTCAGCCCAATTTTCTTGTAACCAGTGCTGGACCAGGACTTCTAGAGTCTGGCCAGATCATTTTACTTTAGCCATATTTAAGCACAGCACAATTTTGAAAAAAGTAGTCAGATAACAATTAACTCAGTCCTAAGTACACAACAGTTTAAGACATGTTTACATTGGGGTTCTTTACAAAGTACACTGGCTTCTTTTACAAGAATGGGTACTATTGACTCAGAGATAGTGGCCAAGATTTAGGGTGTAAGGAGTTTGACTGAGGTAAACATAACACCTGTAGGTTTTAGGATTGGCCTGGCCCTAAGATAACATAGAAGTTACTTAGGCTGTTGTAAAACACAAGTGATCTCACTCATAGGGGTGGGTTTTATGGTCTAAAAGTAATGCTCAAGATTTAGGGGGAAAAGTCTTGAGTAAATAAAGCCATAAATTCTGGGAGATAAGGGCAGAGCCTCTCTCATCTGACAGCAAAGTAGCACCAGATTGTAAAATTACATCATTGCTGGCAGTCCAGGAAAAGCGGCTATGCACCTCATTCTTTTGGAGAGATAAGCTATGTGTTTTAACTTTTCTGACTTCCCCAGTGCTTATCTCTGTGCATAAGGCCCTTTGCTCTCTAAAATCACCCGTGCTTGGAAGGTCAGTTGCTTTTTATTCATCCCTTCTCCTGTAAGTAACCCCTCACCTAGATGCCTACAAGGAACTCCAGTAACTTACTGACTCACCAAGCTGTACTTGCGTAGATTAGTTTTGTTGATCCATTATCAGTTCTCTCTCAGGATGAATAGTCACGTGTGTCTTTCCTTCTGAGAAAAAAATTACAATTCATTTGATGCATGATCAAGGATATGTTCATGAACCAAAGATGAGTTGGAATACTGAGACATGCACCTGAAGTTGATCTCTAAAAGGGTAGACATCCATGGCAGAAATCTTGATATAACTCCCTCTCCTCATATGGTATGGAGTTATATACCTTTTGCTATATTGGTGGTTTCATGGGCCTTGCTTTGGGTGATGAGATATACAATCATGGCTGTATCTTCTATCTAGAGGAAGAGTCTGGGTGGGTAGTCTGCAGGGGATCCAAATGGGGCTATCTTCCTCTTATATGATATGGAGTGACATGCCTGCTTGAGGAGTGGGGCCTTCCATATGAAAACATAGTTGACCCAAGAAAGGTTAAAGCTTGAGAACAATTTTTTTTTGGTCCCTGAGAGTGAAAAGTAAGGGAAAAGAGTATTTATAAGCTGGGTCCGAGGTAGCATAACCACTTCTGTTTGTAGTAAAAAGTCATATCATGCCAAGATGGCTAGTCAGTGAGGGTTTGCCTTTGTAAGGTAGCAATTATAAGTGCAAAGGAATGTTCTGCTAGCCTATAACCCACTATATGCTAGTAGGAATCGGGATGCGTTATGAAGAAAAAAGGTTTAGGGAGTTGGAGGAAATAAGTGAGGGGAGTAGGGGGTAAAAATGATCATTATATACATGTATAAAATCATCAACTAATACATAAAATGTTTTTGAAAAGGGGAGTATGATCTACTGTTAATGTGTACATGTGAAGAGATGGGAAATTTCTCACACTGCCACTGGGAGTGGAACTGACTCTACCTTTTCTAGACTGTAGAATTTTGACCACACAATTTTAAGATCTTTGAAAAGGATACAGCCCTTACACTACTAGTCTAATTTCCTTTAAACAAACAAGTGTCACAAAAACATAGACAAGATTTCTTCTTTAGAATTAAGACAGTGTAAATATGAACCTAGATACTTTAATAAATTAGTTAAATAAAGTTAAAAACAGACATAAAGTTTATATAGCCATGGCCCAGGTCTCAAGAGACGACTGAACACTAGGCTTATGCCCCATTATTAGAGGTTCTGTTTCTCTTACATTTTTCAAAATGTTCAAGTTTCAAATTTAAATATATTTGAAATAGTTTAGGTGTTTCTATTAGTTGACTAAAAGTTAAATGTGCCCTCTAACTTGTTTTACAGGAAATGAGAAACTTTGCCTCTTTAGATTTAGTTTTGTTTCAGTTTTGAGAAATGGGGTTACAAGGTAAGCAACTGGAAAAAAATTATTACAACAATTACACTCTTTTTTCCTCATTTTTCCTTTTGTTCAGAATCACCACAAAAAATGCCCTCGTCAATATGAAGATTAAACAGTATCTACTGAAAATGTTAGAAATAGCATGACATTTGAAAGTTATTGGCATATACATATTGAAAGTAATCTTAGAATTTTAATTAGGAATGCTAAGAAACCAGGCATAGAGGCTCAGGAGGTTGAGATACGAAATGCAGGTTCAAGGCCAGCCTGAGCTACATAGTGAACTCCAGGCCAGTCTGTCTCAAAACCAACCAACCAACCAACCAACCAAACAACCAACCAACCAACCAAACAAACAAACAAAAATTAAACATTTAAAAAATGCTAATAAGCTGTCCCACATGTGAACCATATACAGAAATGATCTTTGATGACAAGCTGATACCAATGATGTTTACAAGGCCAGTAAGTTATAAGATACCATCACCTGGCCTTGATCTGACACCATTCAATGACCTTAAAAAAAAGAGTAAATTACCTTGTACCTACTAAAGATTATGAAAAAGGGTTGGTGTTTCTCTTCTCTCCCCTCCTTCTGTTTCTCCCTTCCTCCCTGTATTTCTGCATTTTCTTTTGTTGTGATAAAACACTATGGCCAAAATAACTTAAGAAACTTATTTTAGCTTATGGTTCCAGAAGGACAAGAGTTCATATGGTGGGGAGGCATGGCAACAAGAGGCAGGAATGAGAAATGGAGAGATCACATCAGGAAGCAGAGAACTGGAAGTAGGTGACACTATATACACACATACAAACACATTCTCCAGTCCAGTCCCCAGTTTATATCTTCCCAGCAAGGCCACACTCTCTACACTCTGCAAACAGCATCACCAACTAGGGAAGTCTCTTTATATGCCTGAGCCTCAGAGGAATATTTCTCATTCAGACCACCACTCTGCACCCCCCCCCCAGCCCCCGGCCCCTTTCTCTCTGTGATACTGACAATCAAATCTAGGGTCCTACATATTCGAGCCAAGTCTACTACTAGGTTATACCTCCAGCCTTGACTTGATAGTTTTGAAAGAACATAGTGTCTCCACGATTCTCCTCTCTTCCCCCTAGTTAGGCCCCTTTCTCCTGAAGCCTTTCTAGCCTTCTCCTAACCTGCCCTACCATTCGAGTCTGTGCTTCTTGAGAGCTCACCAAGATTGGATAACCACTACAATGTGTTAATCATCATTTATCCTTCACATCTCAAGGTCTCAGTTCTTTTTTTATAGAGCCCAGAAGTGTCATGATGATCTTTCTACATATTAAAACATGCTAATAATAAGAGCTAATTAATAAAAAGAAAATGAAAAGCATGTGTAAAACTGCATTCAGGAACTCATCCTAATTTAGAGTGTACCTATTGCTTTTTTATGTGCATACAAAAATTGAACCTTCATACAGTAATTACAACTCTTTGATGTAATTAATCTTCATTGTTAACTAGGCTGGGTTTAGAATCAGTGTAAAATACCTTTCTAGGTTGTCTATTATAACGGTATTTCCAGGAAGGTTTTATTGAGAAAAGAAGACCCATTCTGAATAAGGGCAGCACCATTCTATGGGCTGGGATTCCAGACTGAATAAAAAGGTGAGCTGAGCACATTGCTCTCTCTGTGCTTCCTGACTGTGGATGGAATGTTACCAGTCACCCCACATTTCTACTTCCATGTCTTCCTTGCTGTGACAGAATGTGTCCCTCAATCTTTCAGCCAAAATAAACCCTTCAGTTCTTAACCTGCTTTGTTTAGTATTTGTAATAGCAAGAAAAGTAACTAACAGGAGGTCAGATGGGTGTGAAAGGGAACAGGTAGAGTTTTATAGGGAAATGCCTGGAGATTAAGCTTTGACCAGGAGTTGGGGAAGTTTTCTAAGATTTTAGCTGGTAATGAGTTGTGACTATTACTGTACACTTATGTACTTTAAAAATATCATCTGCTCATATGTGAGCATTCCTTACCTGTCTACCATGTGTCTGTATCTATGATATCAGGTTTATAGATCCTCTCACTTAGCTGTGTACAGAAAGGCTTGTTTCAGAGCCTTTGTCAACCAAGAGGTGCTTTCTAGTCTACCACCCTGAATTAAAATTATTTATATGATACAAATAAAAAATTTTTTCTTGCCGGGCGGTGGTGGCGCACACCTTTAATCCCAGCACTCGGGAGGCAGAGGCAGGCGGATCTCTGTGAGTTCGAGGCCAGCCTGGGCTACCAAGTGAGTTCCAGGAAAGGCGCAAAGCTACACAGAGAAACCCTGTCTCGAAAAAACCAAAAAAAAAAAATTTTCTTATCTGGCCACAGCTTTATAGCTTCATCAGCGTCTGCATTCTAACTCCAGTTCTTCAACCAACACTGAGAAAAGTCTCTTTTCCTCTGTAAACCAATTTCTTCTTCTGTAAAATGGGGATAATTATTTCACTTTATAAATATGCTGTATGGTAGCATATAAATATGAGCATGGTAGATGGAAAGAGGCATGAAAACTTGGTTTCATACAACTTCTCCATATTCCCAAATGACCCAGTTATTTCTGGTCACCAAGGTGGTCTGATTGTTCCAAGCACCTCTGAAGTGTGGCTATCACCACCTAGAGACTACACAATCCCTCTCATGCTAAACTACAACGTCCCCCCTCCAAGGGTTCTCCTCTTTCTTGTCTGCTATGGGTAACTGCTGCTTCCTGTAACTCTCTCCTCTTCTTATGGTTTGAACTCTTTCCTTTCAGGCACTAACCTGGTTGGAGACACTTTCACTCATGCCCAGCTGCCTGCTGCAGCAAAGAAGCTACCAAATATTCTTCACAGAATAGAAGTTTCAGAATCCATTTTGAAAGCAGTCTTCTAAGTGACACTTCTTTGTTTATTCCCTCATCTGCCAGGAGAATCCACATCTATAATCTCTTTCCTTGGTTTCTATTTTGTTTTGTGAACCATCCTGCTTACATATATTTTAACTAAAACTGGAAATTAGACTCCAACTTTTTTCCTGTATACCAAATGTATGCCGTTTCTTTTCTATTGATTGGGGTTAAGACAGAATGATATGCACAGATTAGCAATCTCCAATTCAGGATACAATTCAGGATCACATATTATATAAGAAGGCTTCAATCAAATATTTGAGTAAAAAATCAATATGTATCCTTGAAAATGAGGTTAATGACTGAAATTATTGGGGTAAATGTTTTCTTGTTTTGATATGGAGACTTTGGGGAGCATAAAAGTAGTTTTTAAAAACCGTTTTCCTGAGCACTGAGAACAATAGGTTTACAGTATGGAAGCTTGTCTTGCCATTACTTGCTGTGACCTTTTCTGAGGGTTGGTTCCCAGTTTTTGAGCCTCAGTTTCCTTTCTAAGAATGGATCAAATAACACCTAACTTGAGTGAAGTGTTATGAGGGCAACATGGTATTTTTTTTAAAGTAATTTGCAAATATCCAATGTTTAAAAGTTTGTCCATCCTTATAAAGAACAAATATTAAGGACATAATAATAATGCTATCAGACTCACATTTTCATGGTGCCAATGACTGTTGAGGAGTATTAAAATTTACACAATTTTATTTCATTCAAGAAGCTAAGAATGAGTCGGGCGGTGGTGGTGGTGGTGGTGGTGGTGGTGGTGGTGGTGCACACCTTTAATCCCAGCACTCAGGAGGCAGAGGCAGGCGGATCTCTGAGTTCCAGGGCTGGGCTACAGACTGAGTTCCAGGAAAGGTGCAAAGCTACACAGAGAAATCCTGTCTCGAAAAACCAAAAAAAAAAAAGCTAAGAATGAACACTTCCTGTCAACCACTCAGTGAGTTTTCCTTGAAGGTTTCTTTCCAACCTTTCTAAGTATTTTAGTATCTTCATTGTTCCTTGATGGTATTAAGGGTTGAATCCAGGACCTTGTGCATGCTAGGAAGACATTTACAACCGAGCTATATCCTCAACCTTCCTTCCAAGTTTTACTTTGAGACAGGGTCTAAGTTGCTCTGGCTGTCCTTCAACTCAGTCTGTAGCTCAGGCAGACCTTGAGGATGTGGTCTTCTTGTCTCAGTCTCCTGAGCAGCTGTCATTAAAGAGCTAAGCCATTCCACTCGGCATGAATACTTCTGATACCACCTCTACAGATTCAAGGCTGGACCCAGGATGCAGATGGCATGTGCAAGTGGTAAGCATTGTAATCTTGTCTCTGCAAAGCTGCTATCCAGAGAATAATTCAAATACTGACCTGAAGGTGTTTTGTGTAATAGAGTAGCAGTAGTACAGCAGAGATCATGGGTTTTAGAGTTAGACTGACCTAGTTAGGTTCAGCTCTTGGATAAGTTCCCTTTAGGTTCATTTCTTTGTTAGACAGCAATTTCCACCTTTCAGAATGTTTGGAGGTCTAAATAAGGCAGGTAATAGTAAGTTATATAGCAATTCTGGAACACAGGTGAAAAGGTACTCCCGTTTCTTCATTGTCTGTAATGTTCCCTTTAAGCATCTCTTTGCCCTCTATCATTTAGGTTGATGCTGAGGTATCTCCAGCAACTATGCTTCAGCATGAGAGTCATGGGGGCTCTAAAATTGAATGCTGCAATCTTACATTTGGAAGGATCCTGCTGTAGAGTACTTTCCCCTGTTATGATGCTAATGGCTTCGTCATATGGTATACAGAAATGAGAATTCAAATCTGTCATGATGAATGCCTGCATATTGAATATGCACCTATTTATCACAGAATAACAAAGACAATTTCTCCCAGAAAGAAATGTTTCTGATTTACATATATGTGGCTGATGCATAATGTGGGTTTTATAAATCACTGTGTCATCACCACCAAAAAATGCCCTCTAGCCATATTACAAAGAACCCATGACAAGGGGCCTATCAAATGGAAAGAAAAGGTCATAAAACCATCAGTTCATTTGACATAAAACTGATATACGATGTGATAGTGCTTCAAGAAGAACCTGGGATCCCATTCATCAAACAGGCTGCTCCACACTAGGTTCTGAGCTGTGTGTTAATGAAATCGTCACAGTCGACTCAAAATGTAGATTGCAGTCCCCAATCTGCAAAGGAGACTACATACCAGCAAATGTTCCTGTTGGAAATGCTTCACCAGCTAATGAACTTTCCCAGGGGAAAGCCATAAAAAGATAGATGTCACACTGCCTATTGGATACAGTGTCCTCACAAGTAAAACATCAGGCTAGAGATCTGGTTTTAAGTGTTGATACCATTCATCTGGCGGGCCTACTGAAGGAGTACAGGAAGGAGTTGGGGAAATCCATCTCATAGGTGGGATCTGGGAATCTTTAGCTTTACAAAGAATCCTGGGCAATGCTGATGTTCCCCATGGTTTAGTTTTTCTACTAAAAGTATCATCCTAGAACCAACAGCATTACCATTAGGAGCTCATTAGAAATTCAGAATCTTAGCTCTCACCTACGTACTGAATCAGAGTCCAAATTTTAACAAGATGCCCAGTGATTCAATACAGTTCCAGCAATATTAGGGTTTATCTCATGGGCTTGGCTCTGTATTAGCATCTCTGAAATACCTTAATGCCTCAGCTGTAACATTAATTAAACAGAACCCAAGCCAAGGGGATTTTGTTGTTGGAATGTTTGCTCTCATCTCCTCTTGTGACTCCAATGTGTTCGTGGGACCTTTGTCACTATGACAAAATACTTGATAAAAGGAAGGAGTTCTTTAATTTGGCCCTCATGGTTAGGTTTAACGATTCAGTCTATAAGCCTTCCCTCCATGATGCAGTGGGAACATGTGGCAGATGTTATTAACTTCCTAGTAGATAGGAGACTGAAAGTGTCCATAAAAAAAAAAATAAAAAAAAAAACAAAAAAAAACCCAAAACTGGTCCCTAGGACATGCCCACAATGACTTCCTCTAGCTAGCCCCCAAACAGTACTACCACCTTCCTAAACATAACCACCAATTATGCACCAAGTTTTCAACAAAGGAGCCTGTTGGAGACTTTGCCATCTACAAACAACAAATATGTAGCCAGGCTTGAGACCCACTAGCTTAGAACTTCATTAAGCCTTTAAACTTGAAGCCTCTGCTGGAGTCTCCACAGCATAATGATGAGAATCTGTACAGTGAAGGAAGGGGATTCAATCAGCCACAGAAAGAAGGGAGTCCTATTATATTCTCTGATGTCAGTGCTAGGGCTATGGTATCAAGTGTTAGAGCTCATGAACAGATGAAGGTCTTTTGGATGATAGGATCCCAAAGCAGATTATAGGATCCTCTCTCCTCTTTCTTTCTCCATCTTCCTCTTCCCCTCCAGTTTCTCTCCTTCATCCTTCCTTTCCTACACTCCCTGTTTACCTCTTCCCCTCTCCCAGGACATGCCACCATCTAGCATCCTCACCAGAAATAAAGCAATACAGGTACCATACCTTTGAATTTCCCTAACTGTGAGCTAAACAAATACTTATTGTTTTTGCAGAAGACCCAGGTTCCATTCACTGTACCCACAATCACCTGTAAATCTAGTTCCACAGGATCTGACACCCAGAGGTACTCAGATGGTGCACATGTGTACACACATATACATAAAATAAAATTCAAACCTAGACTTATCCAAGAAAATCAAACTCTATTACAACTTTTAGCTTCCAAAATTTAATCTACACTAGAACATCTAAATGCTCACTGCTGAGACAGATTCCCAGATGGCTGCTCGGAATATGCCTTCATATAAATACATTACCACGATGGCTGTCTAGGACCTGTGGACTAGGACCTTCTAGTCTACATAGCTAGTAACTGAAGACTACCTACTCAAGAAAATCATGTTCATTTATTGTTTTTAATTTGGCTATAAACCAAAAGCAGTACTAAGCTACTCCAATTATAGAATCCTTATCTGAAAGGTTAATACTTACTTAGGAATATCTTACAAATGTAGGGCATTCTTGACTAATTTAAAAACCAAACCTGTATTATTGAACCACAGAGCTAGATTCACTTTTTTAAGCTGGGAAAGATTAAAGAATGAAAAAAAGGAGTAGTCAAGATAATTTGCATGAACTGGAACCACCCTAAACAAACCACAGGGAGAAGTCAAACCCTTTCCACCGTGTCATGTCACTACCGTGACTTTGTATTTTATATACTCAACACTATAGTCTTAGTAGAAAATAGTTGGCTTACTGTGCTTATCTTGTTTAATTTGAAGAGAACTATTTAAGAAGTAGTAAGTGCTACTTTTGTCATGCATGAAATAAATCCAAAAATGGATGCAGATGTCAACACTAGCAGGAACACCAGCTAGGGGACAGAAGATCTGTATTACAGCCCCAGAATGCTACTTTATAGCGTTTGTAACTGTCACTTTGAATACATTGTTTTGCCCTTATCTGAGTCTTGAGATTCATCATCTGTAGAGAAATCATAGTAACATCTACTTGTCATTAGTAGAACAAAGTACCAAGGATATCTGAAGGTATCCTATAAATGCTGTGAAATGTCACATACATGAAAAATAAACAGAAAGGCAAACATCACAAGGCATATCCTCCAGGAGGAGCTGTAATACATTACTGGATGCTTTCAGATATTTTATTATTTTAAAAATGGTGTGTGCATACAGAGGTGTGCACGCCTGTTGCACATGTGCAGAGGCCAAAAGGCTCTAGGTCTCATGTTCTCGCTACCTTAATTCCCTTGAGATAGAATCTCTCACTAGTAGGCTATCTGGCTAGCATGCTCCCAGGTTAGAGTATGTAAAGGCATGCCCAGATTTTTTATATGAGGGTGTCAAGATTTGAACTCAGGTCCGCATGCTTGGGCACAAAGCACTCTTACTCACTGAGCCCCCCAAATATTTTTGATACAAATACTGCCATGCTAGGAACTTTCTGATGAATTGGTTTTCTGAACATGTTAAAATCATTCCTCAGAAGAAAGCATGGCAGCAAAAACAATTGGTGTATCACCAATTTTATAGTTCCATTATCTGCAGCATCTGGAGACGCAGACATGACTTTGTGGGGTACTCTACTTCTACATTCTCCCTACAGAGCAGTGATTGTGTTAAGTGTTCTGGCTCCTTACTTGAAGGCAAGAATGACTAGTGCACACACAAGCCACACTGTGCATGTGGAGGTCAGAGGACAATTTGCAGGATTAGTAGTTCTTTCCTTTCACCATGGGGATCCCAGGGCATCAGGCTTTTCAACAAACACTTGCCACTACTATACTCCAGCACATGAACCAGAAAAGCAGCCACGTGGTAGTGCATCAGGAGCCATCAGTATCCGGAGGCTTATCTCCTACCCAGTCACATGACTTTGGACAAGAAACACCTACAAAACAGAGACAGATTAGAAAAGCACTGACCCTCAAAGCTTCTGCATTCTGAGACTCCAAGACATCCTTGGCATTTCACAAGATGAGATGACTAACAACTTAGATATTTTCACATTATTTCCTCAAAACAGAATAAAAACTAAAGTACAATGCTGTGGATATCGTTCTGTATAAATAAAACACTGATTGGCCAGTGGCCAGGCAGGAAGTATAGGCGGGACAAGGAGAGAGGAGAATTCTGGGAAGTGAAAGGCTGAGTGAGAGACAATGCCAGCCGCCACCATGACAAGCAGCATGTGAAGATGCCAGTAAGCCACGAGCCATGTGGCAAGGTATAGATTTATAGAAATAGATTAATTTAAGATATAAAAACTAGATAGCTAGAAGCCTGAGCCATTAGGCCAAACAGTTTAAACAATGTAAGTCTCTGTGTTTACTTGGTTGGGTCTGAGTGGCTGTGGGACTGGCGGGTGACAGATTTGTCCTGACTGTGGGCCAGGCAGGAAAACTCTAGCTACAGTACAACTCAACAGAAATAGACATTTGAAATAGAGAAAGTATTTTTGGATACATTTAAAAAGAACACATAGAAAAATAGTTGTTCAATTCAGAAATACTTTTATTTTCCACATAAAAATGAAATTACAATTATAAACATGAACTAAGAAACAAATTGTAAGCACGAACTGTCTTACAAGGTAATTTGCTACATAACTGTGATAAGATGATGACTGAAATGTCCCATAAGGTCTAGATTCTGCAAATCTACCACAATGCTATTTTATATATAAACGAATGACATACTTAAGAACACTTTTCCTTCCTCCCTCCCTTCCTCTTTCGTGTATCTGAATGTACTGTGTCTGTGTGCACACACAAGCCACACTGTGCATGTGGAGGTCAGAGGACCATTTGCAGGACTGGCAGTTCTTCCTTTCACCATGCGCACCCCAGGAACAGAACTCAGGTCATCAGGCTTGGCAACAAGCACCTTCACCTGCTGGATCATCTCACCCACTCAAATGTTGACATTTTAAAAATATTTTTCTTCACATTTTTCAGTTTATTTTCAAAATAGAAAAAGAAGTTTAGCATACAATTGCAGGCACAGAATTATTAAATAGATTCACAGTAACTTCAAAATACATTTACACTGAAATATACACAGAAAATAGTTGCTGAGTCAAAGCAACTTTTCCTCCCAAAATTAATGAAATTGAGATTGTGAATATGAACCAAGGATACATATCTCCCAAGGTAACTATGGATTTACTTTAAGTTTGAAAGTACAGGCATGTACACCACTTACAGCATTTACACTATTTTTAAAATAGGCATTGTTGTCTAAGAATTGGAACTCTCTCTCAGTGACAAGCTTTAGACAGGCAAATGGTTTAGTGAGTATCAACTTTGTCACAAGCAGCAGCAAGTACATATAAATGGCTTCCACACTTCCCCAGAACAATTACATGACAGCAGACATCTTTAAAGCAGGAAAAGAAATCCCCCCAAATGCAAATGATTAAGAGCCAAGGAATATGTTTACAAAGTAATGTAAGATCTCAATTAGTCATCTCAGCAAATGACTTCCTTTGCATATCTGCCTCCTTTACTACCCTTGATTTCTAATTCTAACTTCATTTCATATTTATGGTGCTAACTATTGGGAACATAGGTGTCTTGCGGTGTGATTTTAAGAACTAGCTCTTGAGGGAAATACAAATCTTAGTTGTAGTTTCTATAGTATAATTATTGTGGAGATTTCATGGCACCAACAATTTAACACACTGGTGTTCTGCAATGTCTGAAACAACCATTTGTCACAGGCTATTATAAACTACTGTATGGTCACCAGTGTCAAGGAGTCCATAATCTCATCAAGCGTAGCTATTTCAGAAGATAGACAAGCTAAGATAGAATTTAAAACCTTTAATAGTTATATTTTAACACCAAAATTTCAAAGTTAAAAAGAAAACTAAAATCTATAGAATTTTCCTACCTTTTCTCCTAAATTTATTTCAGGAAATTAAAATGTACCATACTTGAGAGAAAGTAAAGAGAGTAAGAAGGAAAAAGATAGGACATTCTAAGAAATACACGGTTATAGTTATAGGTCTTGTGTTTACACACAAAAAATGTTACGAAGAGCAATAAAATGCAACTATCAAATCCCACCTTCTTTAAGTCCCGTCCATTGAATTGACTCGTGCTTTAGATCTGTCTTGATCCTGGCTCAGTCCTGGTATGATTAGCTGGTCTATTTGCATGACACCAAAGGGCATACTGCTACATAATACTGTTCAAACAATTTGCTCATTAAAGGCCAAACTAAATTCCAATGTCTAAAACTCATCTTAGGTATTGGGTAACTGCCCGTTGGGGTGGCCAGGGAATTCTTCTGGTAGCAAAATATGGAGTCTGCAGGTGGGGCATGTCCCCTGTTGCATCAACCATGGTCTAATGCACTAAGGAGCAAAATGATTCCACTCAGAGCTTGAAATTTAGCCTAGCAGAGGCAGCCACTACTCTATACAGCATAGTTCCTAATCAACATGTCTTCTGGTGGGTCTGCAAGCAAGCCATCTGTTACAACCATGGTACCCTCTCTGGTTTGCTAAGCAATATAAACTGGCAACTGTAGAGTATCTTTAAGCAAGTCTACTCAAAATTTGGTCTCACCCTATTTTAAAAAATGACTAGTAGTTTTTCCTTACAAGGATATTGGAAAAGCTTGCTATATTCTCTCTTTAGTTGATTTTGTTTATAAATTCTTTTCACTTATAATTAAATAACAACTAGGCATACGAAAGTTACCAATACCTTTATGGGGCTCTAAAGCTGAAACTCCCTGGATGAAAACTCTCTTCAGATTGTTTTCTACAGTGAAAATGATACCAATCTTGAACCATGAAGTATTTGTTATGTTTTGCTAAGTATTTACTCAAAACATATTTTTCATGTTTGAACAATGGAGAACCAAATCTGATAACAGGATTAAGTATAGGGACTCTATCTGAGGTTTCATAACTAAACTTAAAGAGTAAACTGAATGAATTATTTACTTCTCGTTCACTGGGCAATGGCAAATAAGTTTGACAAACACTCTTATTTTAAAATCATCACATATTAAAATTTCAAAATGGGAAAGTTGGGTGGCTAAGTGTCATCTTGGAGACCTTTTGGGATTAGCCATTTTACAAGCTTCTTCAGAACAAAGCAGACAACACACATAATTTTATATCAGGTATCACATATTCTATCTTTGAAACATAGTTTGAAAAATCAGGCAATTGTTCACTTCCCCGAGAAAAACACTTCTTGTCTAACATAATCTTTCTTTTGTTGAATCACATTTCCCCCCAGAGGATTTGGACCATACATTGTACATCAATAACAGTTATACACAGCAGCAGCACCAGGAGTTAATCCATGTAGATACCAAGAATGCAAAAGCTATGCCAGGCTCACATTTTTCTAAGATTAATACAAAAGCCTCGGAATCAAATTCAAACAGAAACACAAGAGGTTAGAGAGATTACTAAGACAAGTCTTCTGCTTTAACTGAGGAGGCCATTATTACATATGGACAAGAGACACTGTAGAGTTTACAGCAAGTCGGGGTAAAGTGACACTTCTTTGTTGTTAGTCCTGTCACTCAACTGCTGTCAATTTGTGTTTCTCCTAGTTCTGTTCAAGGGAACTGTGTACTGATACCATTTAAATCTCCAGGCTGTCCTCCTAAAAACCATAGTACAACCATGACTGTATATAGGGAAAGATGCAAACATTTCTCTATGGTACCCAGAGAGGAAAGTGTAGCTATGCCCAGTGGGACTGTGAAATTGCACTGGATGCTGATGTACCTTTTAAGTAAGGCAGTAAGCTTGCTGAGCTGATAAATGGTAAAATGTTAACAGGACAAGCTTAAACGTTTACCTGAGAGTGGAATTTGTGAGCACAAGGCAAAACTGAAAGGTTTTCTGGAGATACAGTCTCATGACAGATCACACAGGGCTCCTCTTCTTCCTCTTCATTATCCTAGAGAAAAATAGGTCTGATAAAATTTAGGCTATTTTTTTCCCTGTCAGATCTAAATGTGTTTATAGTTAATAACTTCTGTCTCACCAAATCTTTGTCTCCTTCCCCTGTGGTAGAATCTTGTGATGGTTTGGGGGTCTGGGGAGCATTAGGCTGTGATGAAGTGTGGCTGGGTGATGCACTATTACCATCTGGTGCAGATTTTCCTTCACTCTAAAAATAATATTTATTTAAAAAATTATCCTAAAACAGTATCAACTGACAGAATTGAATAAAATAGACTGAAGCAAAAACTACCAAAAGGATAAACAATATTCATGATAAATCTTGAAATAAAATGTTGGCATTATTTGTTAGCTATGTAAAACGTTAAATAAAATAAATCTTTGTAGAAAATTAGAATGCAAAACTTGCATTCCGAATTGTTCAAAGCAGCCTTTAGAAAACTCCAAGGGGAGCAGTTTTATTCTAGTCTCATCTAAAACACTTCCCATGTCAACTAAAACACTTCCCATGTCATTTGTCATGTTGAATTTGTGGAATCACTTACTGTTAATCAATGATGTCCTATGATTAAGTTATTGATTCTCGACTCTATGTATGTGATGGCACTATTACAGAAATGAGAATAGAGAATTAAAGTTTGTTGTTTTTATTTGTTTGTTTTACCTCAGGTTTCTTGGACTCAATCATTTGAGAAATCTTGTAAGCAATTTCATCAAATGTAAGTCGAGACACGGACTTCCCGTGAGAATCCTTCAGCTGTTGTAAGAAATCTGAAAGTTCCTTCCTGGAAGAGACAAAAGAATAGAGAAAGCTTGGCTTTTCCTACTGCTTTGAGGATGTGCCTTCAAAGATGAGTTAGAAAATCCTATACATGCGACAGTCAGCATATAGACTCAAGTCTGTAGTCTTGAATCTAAAAATGTCATTCAAATTTATTTGAAACCCAAATGAAAACTGCCAATTAATTATGTCCAAAAGCGGTATTTAATGTGTTTACCAGTGAAAGTTAACTATATTTATGAAAGAGTTCACTATGTGAAAATTCATTTACATACTGAGGACTTTTTAATCTCAAATTTCATTCAAGACTAAAGGATTTCTTTCTATAAAACTATTTTAATAATAACTCTTGCTATTTTTTTCTTATCTTTGTTATATTTAAATGTTTCACTTTCATAAAACTGAGAAAAAAATAAAGATTAAATAGAAAAGTAAAGCAAGCAAAAGATATTGTTATTTTAATCAGTATTTCCCTTTTTAATCCTCCATTGCTACCTGTTCTTATAATAGAAAAAGAAGATATTTTTCTTTCCTTTGGTTCATGAATTAGTCATTTTATAATTATCTATAACTATATAATTCTATTTTTCTATCTGTAATCATGAAACTGATTAAAACCATAATCTAAGATATGATGCTTTCAAATGAAAATACAAAGGAAAACTGGACTTATTTCCACACATACAAAGAACAGACATTTTTAGAATTAACTTTACTTCTGCTAAAGTCAGAGTGAAAGCCAGAAAAATCGTGATTTATTATATTGAACTGTGTCCACTCACACACAAATAAATCATAGGAATCTCAATAAAATAAAAAAAGAAACCAAAACCTGATGATGTTGAAGCTCAGCATACAATTAATTGAAAATGTACTTTGGTGACTTGTTATTAAGATAATTGTTGTAGCATTCAAATTGGGTAAGTTTACAACTACTACTTCTAGCAAATGAGCAAACCTAAATTTAAACACTAATCTTCTCATGCCTTAAGACTAATAAAAAGTAAAAATGTTTACTTAGCATCTCTATTGAGCACTTAGTCAATTTTATTTTCCTAAGACCATAGTAAAGAAATCATTGTACTTGTGGATGTGTGTGAAGTATTTCATTTCTACAATTCATGTTATGGAAACTGTGAAAAACAGTGTAACCACTAAAGAAAAATGAAAGTACCTTGTCTGTTGTGGAAAAGCAGTTTTCAGCCTGTCTGTAATCCTCTCCCAGTTTATCATGAGAGGTTCACTGCACAGACTTGCACTGGGTGACACCGTATCACCTATAGGTGTTGGCATAGCCCAGGTTATTCCAGGCATCTGTAAAGGGTAGAGAGTTATAACCATCAGCTTCAGTTAGTAGGTAACACCTCATGCCAATGTAACACTTGGATACCTCAGAAAAAAGCAGAATGAAGAGTCATAATGATGTCTACATTCTCTAATATAGTTTATTTCTCAACAACTACAATATTTCAAACTTGTTATTACCTATTTTAACTTACTTTAAAAGTAGGGTGTTTGTCCCAAAATTACCAGCACATACAGAAACACATGCAGAGTGTATTGTTGAATTTTTAAGAAATATTGAAAACTACCTAAAGTCTGCCAACAATGGAGAGATTGAGTAAAAAAATTATAGCAAATTAATCAAGTTCTTACAAATAGATGTATATGTCTGAGCATAAGAGATGGCCATGGAATACGTTTAATTTTTTTTCAAAACATTATCTAGCATAGTATTTACAATGTGACTCTTTTAGCATTAAAATTTTTAATAAGTGCAAGCATATGAACACATAAAAGCATCTGTAAATTATACAATAATCTGCAAATGGTGATTTTTTTCCTAGGGATTCAACCACAAGGTAATTTTACTTTCAACTGTCTATATTTTTCCATTATCTATATTTTTCCATAAGTACACTTTTATAATTAGAAAAATAATGAAGATAAAATGTAACTAGAGTTTTCTGGTCCTGCCTAGCCAACGGTCAGGACAAATCTCTCTCACCTGCCAGTCCTGTGGTATAATCTTATTATAAGTTGACCAGAAGTTTAACATTTGCTTTACAAATGGGGAATGCATGCCATAAGATACTATTGCTTCCTTAAACCTTTGTAAATCTAGCATTTCAATTGGAGTCCAAATATTTTGTGCATTCACTTGACCAGGTAACTGCTGTATGGTTACCGGATAAATTAAGGGTGATTGTGTGAAAACAGGCTTTCTTTCTGTAACCTTATAATCTAATCCTGAAACAATTTCACTGTTAAATTCTTCTGTCTGAATCTGAATTTCTCTATAATTCATTTTAACAGGTTTTTCAAAAGCTTTTATCCTGGCACTTAAATTGACTATCTTTTTAAATAGTAAAATAAGGATAAGGAAAGTAATAATGTGCATAATCCCTTCAACATAAGTAGCTTTTTCCTTTAAAATAGCTGATATCTTAATTGACTTACCAAGTCTACGTAGAACAGTAGAAATCTGAGGGAATAATTGTTCTATTATATGTAATTTTACTATGTTAAAGTTAAAACCTTCCTTTTTGAAAAAAAAGAAAAGGAGAAGTGCTGTGGATATCGCTTTGTATAAATAAAATGCTGATTGGTCAGTAGCCAGGCAGGAAGTATTGGCGGGACAAGCAGAGAAGAGAATTCTGGGAACAGGAAGGCTGAGTCAGGAGACGCTGCCAGCCACCACCATAAGTACCAACATGTAAGATACTGGTAAGCCACAAGCCATGTGGCAAAGTATAGATTAATAGAAATGAGTTAATTTAAGATAGAACAACTATATAACAAGAAGCCTGCCACGGCCATACAGTTTGTAAGCAACATAGTCTCTGTGTGTTTACTTGGTTGGGGCTGAGCAGCTGCTGGACTGGCGGATGAGAAAGATTTGTCCTGACCGTAGGCCAGGCAGGACTGGAAAAAACTCTAGCTACAATAAAATTTTAAATTGTATATAAAGATGATGATAGTAATATAAGTGCTTTTGCTAAAAGGCTCAAAAATATCACAGACAAATGACAGTGTGGAAAGTGTAATAGTATATCTAAAAGATCTATAACACCAACAACATCTTTTGTGTATTTTATGGTAGTCCTTTAAAACATTAAGATTAAGTGAATTAATATCAATAAGAGAATTTTTAGACTGCTAATTAGGTTACTAAGGCAATTAAACCATGACAATGTTTACTGAAATCTCCATGGGTCACCATGAAAGTAAGCAACAACTACCAGTGGTTGGAATCAAACACAATCTACCTCAGTCTGTAGCTTTCCCCAGACATCTGAAGATAATCTTATTATGAGGTTAAGAGATGTCAATGTTTTCAATAAAATTCCACTCCAGTCATTACAGAATAAGAGCACGCAAACTGCATAAGCAACACCATTAACATGATAAAAGTTGTGGTACTTATTTAAAATGTTGAGACATAAACATCTTTTGTAGACAGTTGGCAACATAAATGAGTCCATCTAACTATATTTCAGAAAGAGATAGAAAGCAAGATCCAAGAATTACATACTACTATAGACACAGACACACACACAGACACACACACATATATGCACATGTGAAAATACAAACAGACAGACACATACAGACACACTTTTTAAACTGCCCAAGTGCCTTTATGGTAAAGTCAGGATTAGAAAAATATTCCACTAATTATATCTGACCACTCTTTTGGGGAAATTTTTGTCATTCATTTTTTTTTTCCCTTAAAGTTTAGTCAAGATGACAAAAAATATTCTAGCCATTTAAATGTCTTTAATCTTTCTTCAGGTCTGAATAAAACTTACTTGATTATCTACAATTAGGAAGATTGAAAATTTTAGAGTTTTTGTTCCATGCTGATGCTACTCATATTACTGGTTGTGGGTACAGTGGGAACACGCTGGGTGTGCATGTAAACTCAGTAGCTTAATAGCTCACTGTGACTTGTCCTCTTTGTTTTTCTATAGGACAGCTACGTCAAAAATAAAAATGTCAATCTATCTTACAGTTGTATTTGTTACAGAAGTAAAACTGCGCAAAGCTACACAGAGAAACCCTGTCTTGAAAAACCAAAAAAAAAAAAGTAAAACTGCAATTCCAAGAACTCGGTAGTATAAAAATGCAAATTTTTATATTTCAAAACTAAGCTAATATTAGGTAAAACAGGTATTCACTCATTTATTATTAATTATCAGCAGCAGCAGCATTACCAACATTATCCTTCCAAACAAATGAATGAAGATAAAATGTTTATTCAGGAATCCCATTATAATTATAAAGAACTAGTTACTATTATTTCACCAGGAAAGGCTCTTACCAGGGGTGGTCTAGGCTGTACAGCTGCAGAGATAACTCCAGGGCAAACTGCAGACATTTGAGGAACAGTAAGGATGGGTCTAAAGAAAGATTCCTTCACAAGGGGTCTTCCTAAGAACTGCTGAATCTAACATAAAAAAGGCAAAAATTAAATAAAATAAAACCTTGCACATATATAGAGTTTTTTGGGGGGAGGTTTGTTTGTTTGTTTAAATGAACAATGCTTTAAAGTCAGAGAACAATGTATGGGGTAAAGCACTGATTTGAAATTTAGATACAAAGTATATTAGAAGCAATGTGTGTGGCAGGATACTATTTAAATCTATAAGAATTGAAAAAGCAAAGAAAGATGAGATAGAACAGAAAGAACAATAATAAAAAGGAAAGAGAATTAAGAATTTACTATGACCTTCTCTGTACCTGGTTAGATATCTTTGGATGCCAAATTGTTAGACTATAAAATAAAGGTTAGAGAAGTGATTTTTAAGACTCACCCTCAGATCTAATAATATAAGACCCTCAAAGGTATAATAATATAGGACTCTCAAAGGTATAATATGTACAAAACATATAATATGTATAAATCTCAAAGGTCTCAGTGAATGCTGTACATGTTGAGAGACAATACTCAGCAACTAAAAATCCTCAAAATTATCCACAGAAAATATATGTGTACTGAAGGTGCCATTTGATGGAATGAGGACTTTAGTTTTAGCTTCAAAGACAACAGAAGAATAAAATAGAGCTTATAACAAGGGTTACTCCATCACAGAGGTTCCTTTTGGGTGTGTTTGTATTTCCGAAGGGGCCTTGGCAATTGTTATTTAGAGAGAAACTTCGGTTTGTTTGAGTATAGAAGGGGACAGACAGGCTCAGGAACTTCTCCAGTGTGCTAGGTCTAATATAATCATAAAGCAGGAACACAATAATAATTTGCTGAAGTGAAAAAAAGAACATTAACACAGCTCTAAGTAATGATCTTAAATAAAGTGAAAATTAATGATGAACTTTATAATGGACAGGTTGACATTTGATTCTTAATCACTAGGGAACAGACACCTTATAACTAAGAAAAGGTATTTTGAGACAATTAAGAATATATTCTAGAATATAATATAAATTCTAACTAGATATTAAATATTAATGTTATCTATACACAGTTTACTTAGTTAAGATAATGATGTTGTGATTATATCCGGTAAAAGTTCCTTATCTTTTAGGATATATATTGAAGTATAAATTGACGAAATTATATGATGCCCAGAGTTTGCTTTATAATAAAGAGGAGATGATATAAAACAAGACTGTCAACTGCTGATAATGCTGAAGCTGGATTTCAATTTTCCTTATTTTTTACATATTTATTATGTAAAATAAAGTTATATATGAATGTAACATACATATATAAAACTATACATAAGATTATATATAGCTTCCAAGTTTTCATTAAATTTTAAAACAATGAGTAAGTGGTAGGTACTAAGTCTGCATTGAGGTTCCTTTGAGACTCACTATTGCCAAATTACCAATAATTCCTTAAGAATAATTAGGGGCTTTCCCCTTCTTCTGCTGCCTAGCACATCCTGAAGTTAACTGCTCTGCTGTCCCATAATCTTCCTGCCCTGACAGATGGACCCCTCTGAAACTGGGCCAAAAGATATTCTTCCCCCATTAAGTTGCTTTGTTAGGTACTTCATCATAGTGACTATAAAACAAATACAGAACACTAGAATTCAGTAGTGGGATCTCACTGATGACTAAATCTGACCATATGGTTTTTAGTACTTCGGAACTGGTTGTGGAAAGAATTTGGAAATATTTGACAAGAAAACTCCAGAATGCTGTAAGCAGAGTTTAATGGGTAATTTTAGTGAGAGTTGAGAAGACCAGAATGCTTATAGTAATGTGAACAGTAATGGAGTGCAATCATGAAGTTTTAGATGGAAAAAAGATTCTATTGAGAATTTGACAAGAGACCATTTGTGTTATATTCTAGCAAATAAGTGGTCTTTGTTATACTCAATAATGAGTAGAAATAAAGTTTACAGAGTTAGCAGGAATGCTAACACCAAAAGCCATTTGCCCCTAAGTATTTCACCTTTCTTTACTTTCTATATCCAGACTTGTATTAAAAATAAAAAATATCACCAAATAATAACCTAGAAGTTCACAGAAACTTGTATTTCTCAGATTAACGTACTCTAGTCTCTAAAGTACACAGATCAGTACATCTGGTTAAATCTACTGTTTCTTAATAAGTAGAGTAGTGGTGAAAGTGGAAACTGCCCTTGCTGTAAAAAACACAATAGATTAGAAAAGTTAAAAGAACGTATAAGGTAAAAGTAGAGGGTACTGACTCTCTAGGAAGCTTTCTAGGTATTATGATGCAATGTTTTAGTTATATAGTACTAAAATAAGAGCAATGAGAATTCTGAGCATTCATAAGTTATCTCTCATAATGTATGTAAGTTTCAGAGGATGAAAACAGCACATTTATACTTCAAATGCTTGACTAAATGCTAGTCTGAACTAGACTCAGCCGAACTGTATCAGCACGTATTGGCCATGGTATTTAAAACATGCACTTAATTCTATTTGAGCACACACCAAACGTACTGTACATTCTGTATTTTACACATTACCATTTATCAAAATGAAGATAGAAACTTTACAAAATGCCAGGAATCTTACCAGTATCTCAGGACTTGGTGGTGGTGGGGGAAGCTGGACTGGAGGCAGGGTACTCAAGGCAAACCCTTGTTTCACCTTATTGATTTGTTCATTGTACTGTGTCTGACAGAAGAAAAATATATTTTTAGACCACCACTGAATCTAAAGAAACAATATATAGCAGTGTTTGATTTAAATAATTCAACATAAACTAGTAGTTCTCAACCCACTGACAGAAGAAATATCACAATTTCTGACATAAAAATAATTCTATAGGCTTTCATGCCCACATTTAAATAGCTGTGTTTAAGGGATTTATTGATAAAGTGACATAATTCAGTTGCTTATGGTAACTCCTCAGTGTTTCCAATATTTCCAGATCCAAAACAGGCACCACTGATATAAAGTGAGTATAGCATCTAAAGGAGTCTAATACCTGTAAGAAACATATGGGCTAATAGGAAAATTAACACCTTTTAACAAAGAACTGAATTCACTGTCAATGTTCATTTTTTAAAAAGGAAAAGGAAAATTTTAGAAAATGTTAATTAGATATCAGTAATTTTATTTTATCTAAAAAAAACTACAATTCTTGCTTGCTCCAGTTCTATAAATATTTTGTTCTCCAGTTTGGGAGTAGGAAAGGGGAGAACAGAAAGTAGAGAGGGAGAGGAGAGAGGAGAGGAGAGAGGAGAGGGGAGGAAAGGAGGGAGTCTAACTGGGAAACTTTCATGTTTTCAGTATTTTCTGGCATTGTCCCTAATTTTCTTCATTCATTTTAGTAAACAACCCATAAGAACTGGAAAACACAACCTTATACATAAAGAAGCATTTAGTGATTTCCATTCAGGAAATAGGCTTGGAAGAAAACAAGGACAGGAAACAAGGAACAGTGCTTTTGAGGCTAAAACTCTGAATTCTAAGTACCACTAAAGACAGAGGAACAATGATCCCAGGCAGAAACAGTTAAAACCATCATTTGAAAAGTAAACAAGTCCAAAGTGTTCTGAGGCAGCTCTTTGTAACTGAGCACCACTGCTTCCTTCATTTACAGATGTGGTGTGGATGTAACAATCAATCAACATCACATACAAAGATCTGAGGATCATGTCAAAAATAGTCACTAGTCTGGCTTTCTCACAGTCTCAATTCAATTAAATCAGTAATTAAGATTCTACATTATGGAACAATTATATAAACTGTTAATACTAGAAACGAATATAGCTCAATTTGACATTATACTTAATTCTACAGCTGGATAGGAGTTTAATTGTGTTTGGCTTTGAAATTGTGGGAAACCTAGGTAAGGAACAACTTTTGAGTTTATCTCTCCCTGGGATAAGGATCTAAAAAGTCACACATAAGTCTATAATTTATATCTTATATGAAAAAAATACAAACTGAGAGCATAAACTTTGGTAACAGAGATGAAAAAATGTTAAGTTTCTTAACTTTTTGCTTTTAGTGGTAGATGTTCCTGTATGTACTCTCAAACAATTCTGTCAATTTGATTGAAGTATACTCCAGTACTTACCCTGAGGAATGCAATCTTGTTTCTAACATCTGCCACAATGGCATTCCAGCTATCCACAGCTGCCTTTAATTGAAGTGATTCTAAGTTGCTGATGTAGAAAAGGAGACACAGAAGAAGCTTTCTTTATATATAACACTGAGGTTTCCAAAAATTTCTAAAGTGTTCTCTAGTATTTATATCAATAATATAAAGGAAGACTAATACTAGCGATTACCTCAAAGGTTAAAGATACATGGAAAGGCTTGTTATTAATAAACAGAGAAACAAACAATATATACACCCTTTCTAAGGGAAGATAATAACACATGCTTCCAGAAACTATTTCTTCCTATCTCCAGAACACCACTTTTCTTTCTTATCTTGGTAATATTATAAAATCATTTTGCATTCAAGTGTCTCCAATGCAGTAGGGAAGCAGAGAAATGCAAACACAGAAGCTGCCTTAGTATTTAAAGCAGGTGCGATCTCAAGAATGGTGTATCATCTTGGAGGCAGGTTTTGGATCATCTTCATGGTAATCCTGATATCAAAGAGCCAGAATTGATCTATCTAGCTCTAATGTAAATTAGAAAATTAAATTGCTTCTGAGACGACAAATTATAGACACACACACACACACACACACACACACACACAAATACAAATAAAACCAATCAACACTCTCCTGTGAGGAAGAATGCTATCACTGCCCTGATAAAGCGCACAAAATGCACCAGTGTAGCAACTGTTTATTGATACAATCCTATAAACAGTTAAGTCAGGAAAAACTCACAAGGTTTAGTGCATACTATCTCTAGAAGAAATTTCCTGTGGATTTCCAAAAGGACTATCTATAGCAGAATTACCATGTCTACACCATGAGCTCAACAATTTACAATAGCAAAACAAGTCATCACTAAGATCGGATAAAAAGGAGCTCCACAGACCCCCGCCACTTCCTGAGACTTAGAGATCGGCCCCCAGCTCCCATCCTGCCCCGGACTTCCCTTCTGGACAAAGGTGAGTGCCAGCCCTCACCCTAGATCCCGTCCCTGGGCACCAGCCACCCCTGGGAAGGCCTGCCCACCTTGGCCCCAGCTTCTGGCCAGCGGGCAGGCTCCCTTCTACCCCCACCCCTACCGGGAAGGCCCCCCTTCTCCACGATCCCCTGCAGACCCTGCAGTCTCAAAGCCCTGCTCCCAAGTCCATCATACCCGGAGACCCCCGCCACTACCTGAGACTTAGAGACCGGCCCCCAGCTCCCATCCTGCCCCGGACTTCCCTTCTGGACAAAGAGCTGCCATCTTGCCTCGGACTTCCCATCTGGACAATAGCTCCCATCCTGCTTTGGCCTTCCCATCCGGACAAGAGCTCCCAACCTGCCTCAGACTTCCCATTTGGACAAGAGAGTCCCATCTGGACAAGAGAGAGAGACTTCCCGAATCTGTCAGCTCTTTCTGCACCAAGTGCACTGATAAGACCAAGATCGAACACAAGGAGATGGGCAGACGTCAAGGCAGAAGTACATACAACAAAATGAAGAGCAATACAGCATCACCAGAACCTAGCCCTCCTCCAACATCTAGAGCTGATCATCAAAAATTGGAAGAAGCAGAAGAAAACAGCCTTATGAATAACATCATGAAGAAGGTAGAGGCTTATATAGAGGAACAGACAAAAAAATTGCAAGAACGCTGTAAAAACCTAGAGGAAAGGGCAATTAAAGTAGAAGAAAACAATAAAGTCCTGGAAGAAAACAATAAAGCATTGAAAGAAAGCCATGAAAAAGCAATGAAACAGGTCCAAGATCTGCAAAGGGAAATAGAAAAAATGAAGAAGACACAAACAGAGGGAATGCTGGAAATAGAAAATCTAAGTAAACGATCAGGAACTTCAGATGCAAGTATAACCAACAGAATGCAAGCGATGGAAGAGAGGATCTCTGGCGTTGAAGATAAGGTAGAAGAAATAGATTCATCAGTCAAAGAAAACACTAAAGCCAACAAAGTCATGACCCAAAATGTCCAAGAAATCTGGGACACCATGAAAAGACCAAACCTGCGAATAA
>CABHPH010136735.1:8706-67076 GCA_902168325.1 Peromyscus nudipes
TACTGTTTTGCTCAACTTCCTAAGCAGAGTTGAACTAGGTATGGCCCCTGTGGTTAGGATACACAGTCTTTTTGTTTTGAGCCTATTCACTGTCCTGGCTATATAGGTAAATGCATATAGTAGAAGACTGTGCTTTATTCAAAAGCAGAGTGTTTTTCACTTTTGGCAAGCCAGTATTGAATTCACCTTGCTAAACGGAGTTGAATCACATGCAGTCTCTTAAGCTTGGATCAACAGATCTTTTTGGGTAATGAAAGGCACTAAAAGGCTCCTATTGAAATACATAGTGCAAATGGCACTTTTGTCTGTTCCCAGCAAGTACAGTGCATTGGATGGTAGAGAAGCTACTGTTTTGCTCAATTTCCTAAACAGAGTGTAACTAGGTATGACCTTTGTGGTTAGGATGCACAGTTTTTTCTTTTGAGCCACCTCACTGTCCTGGCTAAATAGGTAATCCATATAGTAGAAGACTGTGCTTTTCATAAAGCAGAGTGTTTTTCTCTTTAGGCAACGCAGGGCTGAATTCAGGCACTAAATGGCTCCCATTGAAATACACAGTGCAAATATGCACTTGAATCTGTTCCCAGCAAGTACAGTGCATTGGATGATAGAGAAACTCCTGTTTTGCTCGGTTTCCTAAACAGAGTTGAACTAGGTATGGCCCCTGTGGTTAGGATGCACAGTTTTTTTTGTTTTGAGCCTCCTCACTGTTCTGGCTATATAGATAAATCCATATAGCAGAACAGTGCGCTTTTTTCTAAAGCAAAATGTTTTTCTCTTTAGGCAAGCCAGTGTTGAATTCACCTTCCTAAACGGAGTTGAATCACATGCAGTCTCTTAAGCTTGGAACAACAGTTTTTTTCGGGTAATGAAATGCACTATTGGACTCCTATTGAAATACACAGTGCAAATGGCACTTGTGTCTGTCCAAGCAAGTACAGTGCATTGGATGGTAGGGAAGCTACTGATTTGCTCAGTTTTTTAAACAGAGTGTAACTAGGTATGGCCCCTGTGGTTAGGATGCACAATATCTCTGTTTTGAGCCAGCTCACTGTTCTGGTTGTATAGGTAAATCCATGAAGTAGAAGACTGGGCTCTTCTCAAAAGCACAGTGTTTTTCTCTTTAGGAAAGCCAGTGTTGAATTCAGCTTCCTAAAGGGAGTTGAATCACATGCAGTCTCTTATCCTAGGAGCAACAGTTCTTTTCGGGTAAGGAAAGGCACTATAGGGCTCCCATTGTGATACACAGTGCAAATGGCACTCGCGTCTTTTCCCAGCAAGTACAGTGCATTGGATGGAAGAGAAACTACTGTTTTGCTCAGTTTCCTAAGCAGAGTTGAACTAGGTATGGCCCGTGTGTTTAGGATGCACAATTGATTTGTTTGGAGCCAGCTTACTCTTCTGGCTCTATAAGAAACTCCACATTGTATAAGCATGTGCTTTTCTCAAAAGCAGAGTGTTTTTCCCTTAAGGCAAGGTAGTGTTGAATTCACCTTCCTAAACGGAGTTGAATCACATGCAGTCTCTTAGCCTACCAGCAAGTGTTGTTTTCGGGTAAGGAAAGGCACTATTGGGCTCCCATTGAGATACACAGTGCAAATGGCATTCGCATCTGTTCTCAGCAAGTACAGTGCATTGGATGGAAGAGAAGCTACTGTTTTGCTCAATTTCCTAAACAGAGTGTAACTAGGTATGGCCCCTGTGGTTAGGATGCAAAGTTTTTTTGTTTTGAGCCACCTCACTGTCCTGGCTATATAGGTAAATCCATATAGTAGAAGACTGCGCTTTTCTCAAAAGCAGAGTGTTTTTCTCTTTAGGCAAGCCAGTGTTGAATTCACCTTCCTAAACAGAGTTTAATCATATGCAGTCTCTTATCCCAGGAGCAACAGATGTTTTCGGGTAAGGAAAGGCCTTATTGGGCTCCCTTTGAAATACACAGTGCAATTGGCCCTCCCGTTTGTTCCCAGCAAGTACAGTGCATTGGATTGTAGAGAAGCTACTATTTTGCTCAGTTTCCTAAGCGCAGTTGAACAAGGTATGACCCGTGTGGCTTGCATGCACAGTTTTTTTGTTGTGAGCCAGATCACTGTTGTGGCTGTATAGAAAACTCCATATAGTATGAGAGTGTGCTTTTCTCAAAAGCAGAGTGTTTTTCTCTTTAGGCAAGCCAGTGTTGAATTCAGCTTCCTAAATGGAGTTGAATCACATGCAGTCTCTTATCCTACCAGCAAAAGTTGTTTTCGGGTAAGGAAAGGCACTATTGTGCTCCCATTGAATTACACAGTCTAAATGGTACTCGGCTCTGTTCCCAGCAAGTCAAGTGAATTGGATGGAAGAGAAGCTACTGTTTTGCTCAGCTTCCTAAGCACAGTTGAACTAGGTATGGCCCGGGTGGTTAGGATGCACAGTTGTTTTGTTGTGAGCCAGCTCACTGTTCTGGCTGTATAGGTAACTCCATATAGTAGAAGACTGCGCTCTTCTCAAAAGCAGAGTGTTTTTCTCTTTATGCAAGCCAGTGTTGAATTCACCTTCCTAAACGGAGTTGAATGACATGCAGTCTCTTATCCTAGGAGCAACAGTTCTTTTTTGGTAAGGAAAGGCACTATTGGCCTCCCTTTGAATTACACAGTGCAAATGGCAGTCGACTCTGTTACCAGCAAGTCAAGTGAATTGGATGGAAGAGAAGCTACTCTTTTGCTTAGTTTCCTAAGCAGAGTTGAACTAGGTATGGCCTGTGTGGTTAGGATGCACAGTTTTTTTGTTGTGAGCCAACTCACTGTTCTGGCTGTATAGAAAACTCCATATAGTATAAGAGTGTGCTTTTCTCAAAAGCAGAGTGTTTTTCTCTTTAGGCAACCCAGGGTTGAATTCAGCTTCGTAAACGGAGTTGAATCACATGCAGTCTCTTATCCTACCAGCATGAGTTGTTTTTGGGTAAGGAAAGGCACTATTGGGCTCCCATTGAAATACACAGTGCAAATGGCACTTGCATCTGTTCCCAGCACGTACAGTGCATTGTATCATAGAGAAGCTACTGTTTTGCTCAGTTTCCTAAACAGAGTTGAACTAGGTCAGACCCCTGTGGTTAGGAGGCACAGTTTTTTTTGTTTTGAGCCTGCTCACTGTCCTGGCTATATAGATAAATCCATATAGCAGAAGAGTGCGCTTTTTTCTAAAGCAAAATGTTTTTCTCTTTAGGCAAGCCAGTGTTGAATTCACCTTCCTAAACGGAGTTGAATCAGATGCAGTCTCTTAAGCTAGGAACAACAGTTCTTTTCGGGTAATGAAAGGCACTATTGAACTGCTATTGAAATACACAGTGCAAATGGCACTTGCGTCTGTTCCAAGCAAGTACAGTGCATTGGATGGTAGGGAAGCTACTGTTTTGCTCAGTTTCTTAAACAGAGTGTAACTAGGTATGGCCCCTGTGGTTAGGATGCACAGTATCTCTGTTTTGAGCCAGCTCACTGTTCTGGCTGTATAGGTAAATCCATTTGTAGAAGACTGCGCTTTTCTCAAAAGCAGAGTGTTTTTCTCTTTAGGCAGGCCAGTGTTGAAATCGCCTTCCTAAACGGAGATGAATCACATGCAGTCTCTTAAGCTAGGAGCAACAGTTGTTTTGGGGTAAGGAAAGGCTCTATTGGGTTCCCATTGATACACAGTACAAATGGCACTCGGCTCTGTTCCCAGCAAGTCAAGTGAATTGGATGGAGGAGAAGCTACTGTTTTCCTCAGCTTCCTCAGCAGAGTTGAACTAGGTATGGCCAGAGTGGTTAGGATGCACAGTTTCTCTGTTTTGAGCCAGCTCACTGTTCTGGCTGTATAGGTAAATTAATATAGTAGAAGACTGTGCTTTTCTCAAAAGCAGAGTGTTTTTGTCTAAAGGCCAGCCTGTGTTGAATTCACATTCCTAAACGGAGTTGAATCACATGCAGTCTCTTAAGCTAGGAGCAACAGTTCTTTTCGGGTAAGGAAAGGCACTATTGGGCTCCCTTTGAATTACACAGCGCAAATGGCACATGCCTCTCTTCCAAGCAAGTCAAGTGAATTGGATGGAAGAGAAGCTACTGTTTTGCTCAGTTTCCTAAGCAGAGTTGAACTAGGTATGGCCCATGTGGTTAGGTTGCTGTTGCTTTGTTTTGAGCCAGCTCACTGTTCTGGCTGTATAAGAAACTCCATATAGTATAAGAGTGCGCTTTTCTCAAAAGCAGAGTGTTTTTCTCTTTGGGAAGCCAATGTTGAATTCACCTTCCTAAACAGAGTTGAATCACATGTAGACTCTTAAGCTAGGAGCAACAGTTTTTTTCGGGTAAGGAAAGGCACTATTGGGCTCCCACTGAGATACACAGTGTAAATGGCACTCGACTCTGTTCCCAGCAAGTACAGTGCATTGGATGGAAGAGAAGCTTTTGTTTTGCTTAGTTTCCTAAGCAGAGTTGAACTAGGTATGTCCAGTGTGGTTAGGATGCACAGTTTTTTTATTTTGAGCTATCTCACTGTTGTGGCTGTATAGGAACCTCCATATAGTATAAGAGTGCGATTTTCTGAAAAACAGAGAGTTTTTCTCTTTAAGCAAGGAAGTGTTGAATGCACCTTTCTAAAAGGAGTTAAACCACCTGCAGTCTCTTAAGCTAGGAACAACAGTTCTTTTCCGGTAAGGAAAGGCAGTATTGGGGTACCATTGAGATATACAGTGCAAATGGCACTCGCCTCTGTTCACAGCAAGTACAATGAATTTGATGGAAGACTAGCTACTGTGTTGCTCAGTTTCCTAAACAGAGTTGAACTAGGTATGGCCCCTGTGGTTAGCATGCACAGTTTTTTTGTTTTGAGCCTGCTCACTGTCCTGGCAGTACAGGCAAATCCATATAGTAGAAGACTGTGGTTTTCTCAAAAGCAGAGGGATTTTCTGTTTAGGCAAACCAGTGTTGAATTCACCTTCCTAAACGGAGTTGAATCACATGCAGTCTCTTAACCTAGGGGCAACAGTTCTTTTCGGGTAAGCAAAGGCACTATAGGGCTCCAATGGTATACACAGTGCAAATGGAACTTGCGTCTGATCCCAGCAAGTACAGCGGAATGGATGGTAGGGAAGTTACTGTTTTGCTCAGTTTCTTAAACAGAGTGTAGCTAGGTATGGCTCCTGTGGTAAGGATGCACAGTTTCTCTGTTTTGCGCCAGCTCACTGTTCTGGCTTAATAGGTAAATCGATATAGTATAAGAGTGTGCTTTTGTCAAAAGCAGAGTGTTTTTCTCTATAGGCAAGCCAGTGTTGAATTCACCTTCCTAAACGGAGTTGAATCACATGCAGTCTCTTAAGCTACGAGCAACAGTTCTTTTTGGGTAAGGAAAGGCACTATTGGGCTCCCTTTGAATTACACAGTACAAATGGCACTCGTCTCTCTTCCCAGGAAGTCTAGTGAATTGGATGGAGGAGAAGCTACTGTTTTACTCAGTTTCCTAAGCACAGTTGAACTAGGTATGGCCCGTGTGGCTAGGATGCACAGTTGTTTTTTTGTGAGCCAGGTCACTGTTCTGGCTGTACAGAAAACTCCATATAGTATAAGAGTGTGCTTTTCTCAAAAGCATACTGTTTTTCTCTTTAGGCAAGCCAGTATTGAATTCACCTTCCTAAATGGAGTTGAATAACATGCAGTCTCTTATCCTAGGAGAAACAGTTCTTTTCGGGTAAGGAAAGGGACTATCTGGCTCCTATTGAAATACACAGTGCAAATGGCACTTGCATCTGTTCCCAGCAAGTACAGTACATTGGATGGTAGGGTGGCTACTGTTTTGCTCAGTTTCTTAAACAGAGTTTAACTAGGATTGGCCCTGCGGTTAGGATGCACAGTTGTTTTGTTTTGACCAGCTCACTGTTCTGGCTGTATAGGTAACTCCATATAGTAGAAGACTGCGCTCTTCTCAAAAGCAGAGTGTTTTTCTCCTTAGGCAAGCCAGTGTTGAATTCACCTTCCTAAACAAAGTTGAATCACATGCAGTCTCTTATCCTAGGAGCAACAGATCTTTTCGGGTAAGGAAAGGCACTATTGGGCTCCCTTTGATTTACACAGTGCAAATGGCACTCACCTCTCTTCCCAGCAAGTACAGTGCATTGGATGGAAGAGAAGCTACTGTTTTTCTCAGTTTCCTAAGCGTATTTGTACTTGGTATGGCCCGTGGGATTAGGATGCACAGTTGTTTTCTTGTGAGCCAGTTCACTGTTCTGGCTATATAGAAAACTCCATATAGTATAAGAGTGTGTTTTTCTCAAAAGCAGAGTGTTTTTGTCTTTAGGCAAGCCAGTGTTGAATTCACCTTCCTTAACGGAGTTGAATGACATGCAGTCTCTTAAGCTAGGAGCAAAAAATCTTTTCAGGTAAGGAAAGACACTATTCTGCTCCCATTGAAATATACAGTGCAAATGGCACTTGGGTCTGTTCCCAGCAAGTACAGTACATTGGATGGCAGGGTAGCTACTGTTTTGCTCAGTTTCTTAAACAGAGTTTAACTAGGTATGGCCCCTATGGTTAGGATGCACAATTTCTCTGTTTAGAGCCAGCTCACTGTTCTGGTTGTATAGGTACATCCATATAGAATAAGACTGCGCTTTTCTCAAAAGCAGAGTGTTTTTTTCTTTAGGCAAGCCAGTGTTGAATTCACATTCGTAAACAGAGTTGAATCACATGCAGTATCTTAAGCTACGAGCAACAGTTCTTTTCGGGTAAGGAAAGGTACTATTGGTCTCCTTTTGAATTACACAGTACAAATGGCACTGGCCTCTCTTCCCAGCAAGTCAAGTGAATTGGATGGAAGAGAAGCCACTGTTTTGCTCAGTTTCTTAAGCAGAGTTGAACTAGGTATGGCGCATGTGGTTAGGATGCAGTTGGTTTGTTTTGAGCCAGCTCACTGTTCTGGCTGTATAGGAAACTCCATATAGTAGAAGAGGGCACTTTTCTCAAAAGCAGAGTGTTTTTCTCTTTAGGCAACCCAGGGTTGAATTCAGCTTCCTAAACGGAGTTGAATCTCATGCAGTCTCTTATCCTACCAGGAAGAGTTGTTTTTGGGAAAGGAAAGGCACTATTGGGCTCCCATTGAGATACACAGTGCAAATGCCACTCACGTCTATTCCCAGGAAGTACAGTGCATTGGATGGAAGAGAAGCTACTGTGTTGCTCAGTTTCCTAAGCAGAGTTGAACTAGGTATGGCCCGTGTGGTTAGCATGCACAGATGATTCAAGTGCTGTAACTTCTCCTAGGAGCACCAATTCTTTTCAGGTAAGGAGAGTCACAATTGGGCTCCCTTTGAGATACACAGTGCGAATTGCACCCGTGTCTGTTCCCAGCCACTATGGTGCATGGATGTAAGACAAGCGACAGTTCTTCTAATTTTTTTAAACAGAGGTGAACTGGATATGCCCCAAGTGTATGGGAAGCACAGTTGTTTTTTTCTGAGCGAGGTCACTCTTCTGGCCCTATAGGAAACACTGTAGACAAGAAGGGTGATCTTTTCTCAAAAGCAGCATGTGTTTCTTCTAGGCAACTGAGTGTTAATTTCCCATCCTACCTATCTGGTACTAGGAGCACCTGTTTTTTTCGGGTAAGGAGAGTCACTATTTGGCTCACATTGAGTGCGAATCGCACACAAGTCTGTTAACAGCAGCTACAGTGCATTGGATGTAAAACAAGCTACGGTTCTTCTCAGTTCCTTTTGTTTTTGTACTTCTCATTTTCTTAAGCAGAATTGAACTGGACATTCCCCGAGTGTATAGGTAGCACAGTTCTTTTGTTCTGAGCAAGGTCACTCTTCTGGCCCTATAGGAAACACAGTACAAGAAGGGTGCTCCTTTCTCAAAATAAGAGTGTGTTTCTTACAAGGCATCTGAGTGTTAGTTTCCCAGTCCTACTAGGAGTTGAATCACATGCTGTATATTATCCTAGGGCCTCAGTTCTTTTAGGGTAAGGAAAGTCAGTTTGGGCTCCCATTGAGATACAAGTGTCAATCGCACACAAGTCTGTTCCCAGCCGCTACAGTGCATTGGATGTAAGACCAGCTAAGGTTCTTCTCAGTTCCATTTTTTTGCTGTCTCTCAGTTTTTTAAGCAGAGTTGAACTGCATATGCCCAGAGTGTGTGGGAAGCACAGTTCTTTTTTTCTGAGCAAGGTCACTCTTCTGGCCCTATAGGAAACACAGTAGACTAGAAGGGTGGTCCTTTCTCAAAAGTAGAGTGTGTTTCTTGTAAGGCAACTGAGTGTTAATTTCCCAGTCCTATTAGGAGTTGAATCACGTGCTGTGCCTTGTCCTAGGAGCACCAGTTCTTTTCGGGTAAGGAGAGTCACGATTGGGCTCCCTTTGAGATACACAGTGCAAATCGCACCCGCGTCTGTTCCTAGCCGCTACAGTGCATTGGATGTAAGTCAAGCTACGGATCTTCTCAGTTTCTTAAGCACAGTTGAACTGGATATGCCCCAAGAGTGTGTGGCAAGCACAGTTCTTTTGTTGTGAGCGAGGTCACTCTTCTGGCCCTGTAGGAAACACAGTAGACCAGAAGGGTGCTCCTTTCTCAAAATCAGAGTGTGTTTCTTGTAAGGCAACTGAGTGTTAATATCCCACTCCTACTAGGAGTTGAGTCACATGCTGTATCTTGTCCTAGGAGCACCAGATCTTTTGGGTAGGGAGAGTTTACTATTGGGCTCCCTTTGAGATACACAGTGGGAATTGCACCTGTGTCTGTTCCCAGGTGCTACAGTGCATTGGATGTAAGACAAGCTACGATTCTTCTCAGTTTCTTTTTTTTTTTTAATTCGCTTGTCTAACCAATACCCTATTTTTTGACTTTATTTATTTATTTTTTAAATTACACTCATGATATTCATTAATTACACTCATGATATTAATCACATTTGTGGTGTTCTAGATTACATTCACAGTATTCATTCAATTATATATATTATATATATTAATTAAATGCCAAATGTCATTTATTTAAGGGGGGATGTGGTCTTAAATACAGGCTTACAGCACAATGGGAGGACCCCAGAGGGCAGAAGTTTGCTACTGATGTTTTACAATCTTGCTTCTAATCTGTTAACGCCCATTATTCAGGGTCCCAGGCAAGGAACTTCTCTTAAGCATTCAGGAGGGTGGAACCTGGCAGGGAATTAGCATAGGGAAAATACCAAGGTCAAGGTCTGCAAGCAAGGCAACAGTTACCCAAAACGGGGGCCAGGACCCTGCAGGTTCCCCTTTTATTAAAAAATGAGCTTCTGCCTTGTGTTGAGTGGGACGTCAGCAGGTCACCTTACCCATCATGGAGACGCTTGCCCAGGCCACACAGGTGCTCTGTCTTAGGTTGGTGAGTGCCCCCCAGCCATTACCCGTCTCTGAATACGCATTATCATACAGGCTCAATCGTGTGTGAGCTGCAGAGTTAACTGCTGCCAAAGATCTCAAAGTGTCACTGGGCTTGCAATCTGTGTTTTTGATACTGAAAAGACCAACAGAAATCCTATCTCACCCATAGCCAGTAGGCTAAAGGCAACTGTGCCATTCCCTTCCTTAACGAGCCATACTGTACGTTGGTGTCCTTGTAAGATAGTATCCCAAAAGCAACTGGAACTTGAGTTTATAAATTTATAATTTTCAAAGCCAATCGAGATGTATATAACTACTGAATTAAATTTATCATGTCCAATAGAATGAAAGGTTAACTAAACGTGGTAGCTACTTTTGTTGCCAGGGTCTCCATTGTGCTAGCTGTAGTAAGCAATTATGAAATGGTAATCCCAGAAAGAGTAGCAGTAGTGGGCGCCATTGCTATAACGGCAACAGCGGCAGCAGCAATGTCAAATTCTCTTCTGGATTGTGTGGACATCCACTGGCATGGATACAACTCCAGTAACACGTACTGCCAAGGCCCGTTTTTCTTGATCCCAGCACGACTTTAGCTGGCAGCTCTTCTGGTGAATCCAATCTTATGGTTACAGTTCCTAGGCTTACATTAATGCTTGCCAAAACTGGCATGTTGTGCTCTCAATCTCCATTGACATCAGAAGGATAGATTTTTTTTCATGAAGACCCATTAGGTCTCTGTCATGTTGGGCTTCAGCAGCAGCCATAGGGCGTGTTCAGTGCTCAGGAATCCAAAGAAGAACCTCATTGTCCTGATGAAAGATATAAACAGAACCCCGGGCCCACACCAACACTAGATCGGGTCTCCTCCATGTGCTAGTAGAAAGATCCTTCCATCGCTTCAGAGGGTGATTTGCCACAGGAGCTCTCTAGTGCTTGTCTGCATTGGATATTCCAGGAGAATCCACCGATAAACTCCAGTAGAATCCACCGATAAAAAGTTTAAAATAGTCTGATTGTTCTTTATTTTATATCTAGAATCCTCTTATGGGTGAGTACATACCATGATTGTCTTTCTGGGATTGGGTTACCTCACTCAGGATGATATTTTCTAGTTCCATCCATTTGCCTGCAAATTTCATGCTTTCATTGTTTTTCTCTGCTGAGTAGTACTCCATTGTGTATATGTACCACATTTTCTTAATCCATTCTTCAGTTGATGGGCATCTAGGTTGTTTCCAGGTTCTGGCTATTAGAAATAGTGCTGCTATGAACATAGCTGAGCATGTATCTTTGTGGTATGAATCAGCATTCTTTGGGTATATGCCCAAGAGTGGTATTGCTGGGTCTTGAGGTAGCTCAATTCCTAGTTTTCTGAGAAACCGCCATACTGATTTCCACAGTGGTTGTACAAGCCTGCATTCCCACCAACAGTGGAGGAGTGTTCCCTTTGCTCCACATCCTCTCCAACATTGATTGTCATTGGTGTTTTTGATCGTAGCCATTCTCACAGGTGTAAGGTGGTATCTCAGAGTCGTTTTGATTTGCATTTCTCTGATGATTAAGGATGTTGAGCATTTCTTTAAATGTCTTTCAGCCATTTGTAATTCTTGTTTTGTGAATTCTCTGTTTAGCTCTTTAGCCCTTTTTTAATTGGATTGTTTAGTATTTTGTCTAGTTTTTTGAGTTCTTTATATACTGTGGAGATCAATCCTCTGTCAGATGTGGGGTTGGTGAAGATCTTTTCCCATTCTGTTGGCTGTCTTTTTGTCTTATTGACTATGTCTTTCGCCTTGCAAAAGTTTCTCAATTTTGAGAGGTCCCATTTATTAATTGTTGTGCTCAGTGTCTGTGCTGTTGGTGTTTTATTTAGGAAGTGGTCTCCTGTGCCAATGCACTCAAGAGTACCTCCTACTTTCTTTTCTATTAAGTTTAGTGTAGCTGGATTTATGTTGAGGTCTTTGATCCACTTGGACTTGAGTTTTGTGCATGGTGACAGATATGGATCTATTTGTAATCTTTTACATATTGACATCCAGTTATACCAGCACCATTTGTTGAAGATTCTTCTTTCCATTGTATACTTTTGGCTTCTTTGTCAAAAACCAGGTGTTCATATGTGCATGGATTAATGTCGGGGTCTTCAATTCGATTCCATTGGTCCGTATGTTGGTTTTTATACCAGTACCAAGCTGTTTTTATTACTATAGCTCTATAGTAGAGTTTGAGGTCAGGGATGGTGATGCCTCCAGAGGTTGCCTTGTCATATAGGATTTTTTTTTAGCTGTCCTGGGTCTTTTGTTTTTCCATATGAAGTTGAGTATTTTTCTTTCCAAGTCTGTGAAGAATTGTGTTGGGATTTTGATAGGGATTGCATTGAATCTGTAGATTGCTTTTGGTAAGATTGCCATTTTTACTATGTTAATCCTACCTATTCATGAGCATGGGATGTCCTTCCATTTCCTGATATCCTCTTCAATTTCTTTCTTTAAAGATTTAAAGTTCTTATCAAAAAGGTCCTTCACTTGTTTAGTTAGTGTTATCCCAAGGTATTTTATATTATTTGTGGCTATTGTAAAGGGTGATGTTTCTCTGACTTCTTTCTCAGCCCTTTTATCATTTGTGTATAGGAGGGCTACTGATTTTTTTGAGTTGATCTTGTATCCTGACACTTTACTGAAGGAGTTTATCAGCTGTAGGAGTTCCCTGGTTGAATTTTTGGGGTCACTTATGTATACTATCATATCATCTGCAAATAGTGAAAGTTTGACTTCTTCCTTTCCAATTTGTATCCCTTTGATCTCCTTTTGTTGTCTTATTGCTCTAGCTAGAACTTCTAGTACTACATTGAATAAATATGGGGAGAGTGGACAGCCTTGTCTTGTTCCTGATTTTAGTGGTATCACTTTGAGTTTCTCTCCATTTAATTTGATGTTGGCTGTTGGCTTGCTGTAAATTGCCTTTATTATGTTTAGGAGTGTTCCTTGTATTCCTGATCTCTCTAAGACTTTTATCATGAAGGGGTGTTGGATTTTGTCAAAGGCTTTTTCAGCATCTAATGAAATGATCATGTGGTTTTTTCTTTCAGTTTGTTTATATGGTGTATTACATTGACAGATTTTCGTATGTTGAACCATTCTTGCATCCCTGGAATGAATCCTACTTGGTCGTGATGGATAATTTTTTGATGTATTCTTGGATTCAGTTTGCCAATATTTTGTTGAGTATTTTTGCATTAATGTTCATGAGGGAGATTGGTCTGTAGTTCTCTTTCTTTGTTGCATCTTTGTGTGGCTTGGGTATCAGGGTAATTGTAGCCTCATAAAAAGAGTTTGGTAGTGTTCCTTCTGTTTCTATTGTGTGGAACAATTTGAAGAGTATTGGTATTAGTTCTTCTTTGAAAGTCTGGTAGAATTCTGCACTGAAACCATCTGGTCCTGGGCTATTTTTGGTTGGGAGACTTTTGATGATTGTTTCTATTTCTTTAGGGGTTATTGGTCTATTTAAGTGTTTTATCTGGTCTTGATTTAACTTTGGTATGTGGTATTTATCCAGAAAATTGTCCATTTCTTCCTGGTTTTCCATTTTTGTGGAGTACAGGTTTTTGAAGTATGATCTGATGATTCTCTGGATTTCCTCGTTGTCTGTTGTTATGTCTCCCTTTTCATTTCTGATTTTGTTCATTTGGGTGCTCTCTCTTTGCCTTTTGGGTAGTTTGGCTAGGGGTTTGTCTATCTTGTTGATTTTTTCAAAGAACCAACTCTTTGTTTCATTGATTTTTTGTATTGTTCTCCTGTTTTCTATTTCGTTGATTTCAGCCCTCAACTTGATTATTTCCTGGCGTCTATTTCTCCTGGGTGAGTTTGTTTCTTTTTGTTCTAAAGCTTTCAGTTGTGCTGTTAATTCACTGATATGGGATTGCTCCATCTTCTTTATGTGTGTATTTAGAGTTATGACTTTTCCTCTTAGCACTGCTTTCATAGTGTCCCATAAGTTTGGGTATGTTGTACTTTCATTTTCATTGCATTCTAGGAAATCTTTAATTTCTTTATTTCTTCCTTGACCCATTGATGTTTCAGGTGAGCATTATTCAGTTTCCATGAATTTGTAGGCTTTCTATAATTTTTGTCATTGTTGAACTCTAACTTTAAGGCATGGTGGTCTGATAAGATACAGGAGGTTATTCTAATTTTTTTGTATCTGTTGAGATTTGTTTTGTGGCCAAGCATGTGGTCAATTTTTGAGAAGGTTTCATGGGGTGCTGAGAAGAAGGTATATTCTTTTGTGTTAGAGTGGAATGTTCTGTAGATATCTATTAAGTCCATTTGAGTCATAACATCTGTTAGGTCTTTTATTTCTTTGTTAAGTTTCAGTCTGGTAGATCTGTCTTTTGGTGAGAGTGGTGTGTTGAAATCTCCCACTACTAATGTGTGGGGTTTGATGTGCGTTTTAAGCTTTAGTAGTGTTTCTTTTATGAATGTGGGTGCCTTTGTATTTGGGGCATAAATGTTCAGAACTGAGACTTCATCTTGGTGGATTTTTCCTGTGATAAATATGTAATGTCCATCCTGATCTCTTTCGATTGCTTTTAGTTTGAAGTCTATTTTATTAGATATTAGGATTGCTACACCAGCTTATTTCTTAGGTCCATTTGCTTGGAAAGCCTTTTCCCAGCCCTTGACTCTGAGGTTGTGTCTGTCTTTGAAATTAAGGTGTGTTTCTTGTATGCAGCAGATGGATGGATCGTGTTTTCTTATCCATTCTGTTAGTCTGTGTCTTTTTATAGGTGAGTTGAGACCATTGATATTGATGGATATTAATGACCAGTGATTGTTATTTCCTGTTATTTTTTGTGGTCGTGTTATGTTGTCCTTCTTTCGTGTTTGTTGGTGTGGGTTTATCTATTGCCTGAGTTTTCATGGGTGTGTTTAGCTTCTTTGGGTTGGATTTTTCCTTCTAGTGCTTTCTGTAGGGCTGGGTTTGTGGATAGGTATTGATTAAATCTGTTTTTATCATGGAATATTTTGTTTACTCTGCCTATGGTGATTGAGAGTTTTGCTGGGTATAATAGTCTGGGTTGGCATCTGTGGTCTCTTAGTGTCTGCATAACATTTGTCCAGGACCTTCTAGCTTTCATAGTCTCTATTGAGAAGTCTGGTGTTATTCAGATGGGTTTGCCTTTATATGTTACTTGGTCTTTCTCCTTTGCAGCTCTTAATATTTTTTCTTTGATCTGTATGTTTAATGTTTTGATTATTATGTGGCGAGAGGACTTTCTTTTTGGATCCAGCCTATTTGGTGTTCTGTAAGCTTCTTGTATCTTCATAGGTATTTCTTTCTTTAGGTTAGGAAAGTTTTCTTCTATGATTTTGTTGAATATATTTTCTGTGCCTTTGAGTTGGTATTCTTCTCCTTCTTCTATCCCTATTATTCTTAGGTTTGGTCTTTTCATGGTGTCCCAGATTTCTTGGACGTTTTGTGTTACGTCTTTTTTGTCTTTAGTGTTTTCTTTGACTGACGAATCTATTTTCTCTATTGTGTCTTCAGTGTCAGAGATTCTCTGTTCCATCTCTTGTATTCGGTTGGTTATGCTTGTTTCTGTAGTTCCTGTTCGTTTAGTCAGGTTTTCTATTTCCAGCATTCCCTCAGCTTGTGTTTTCTTTGTTGTCTCAATTTCTTTTTTCAGATCTTGGAATGTTTCTTTCATCTGTTTAATTATTTTTTCTTGGCTTTCTTTGATTTCTTCCAACTTTTTGTTTGTTTTTTCTTCCATTTCTTTAAGGAAATTTTTTATTTCCTCTTTACGGAAGTTTTTCATTTCCTCTTTAATGGAGTTTTTCATTTCCTCTTTAAGAGAATTTTTCATTTCCTCTTTAATGGAGTTTTTCATTTCCTCTTTAAGAGAATTTTTATTTCCTCTTTAATGGAGTTTTTCATTTCCTCTTTAAGGGAATTTTTTATTTCCTCTTTAATGGAGATTTTCATTTCCTCTTTAAGGGAATTTTTTATTTCCTCTTTAAGGGTATTTTTTATTTCTTCTTTAAGGGCTTCTATCATCTTCTTAAAGTCATTTTTAGGATTGATTTCTTCTGTTTCTTCTGCCTTGGTATGTTCAGGACTTGCAATTGTAGAGTCAGTAGGTTCTGGTGTTGTCATATAGGTCTTTATGTTGTTGCCTGTATTTTTCCGCTGGCGTCTACTCATCTCTTTCTCTGCTCAGTGCACATGGTGTAAGACCCTAACCCTTCAGGCTTACACCTCCAAGCCTCAGAAATGAGAAACTTCAAGCACCAGGAGATGAGAAACTAAGTACCTGGTTCCCAGAGCAAGGTGACCACCACTGTTCTCAGTCGGTGAAGTGTATACTTACGATTCTGGTGATCTGGTTCAGTGGTTGGGTGGTGCCTTCTTCTGTGTTCTCGGGTCACATTTTGCTCATTCGTCGACTCCTCAGCTGATCTTGTTTCCTCAGACTTCAAACTGTAGGATTCTGAATACACTCCCGCATGGATTTCAGTTGAGTGGGGTAGTCTCACCAGCACCTCCAAGTTGTTGGGTTTCGCAGGATCAGCAGCTAGGCCCTGGGTTGGCCTCAGAGTGTTCAGATCCATTCTAGTTCCATTTCAGGGAGATGGATCATTCTCCAAGTGTTGGGATTGAAGGCATCCCTTGCCAAGTGGCTCGTAATTTACCAGCATCTTCACATGCTGCTTGTCATGGCGGCAGCTCTCTAAAGAAGAGTTGAACTGGATGTGCCCCCAGTGTGTGGGAAGCACAGTTCTTTTGTTCTGAGCGAGGTCACTCTTCTGGCCCTATAGGAAACACAGTAGACGAGATGGGTGTTCCTTTCTCAAAAGTAGAGTGTGTTTCTTGTAAGGCAACTGAGGCTTAATTTCGCAGTCCTACTAGGAGTTGAATCACATGCTGTATCTTGTCCTAGGAAAACCAGTTCTTTTCGGGTAAGTAGAGTCACTATCGGGTTCCCATTGAGATACACAGTATGAATCGCACCCGCGTCTGTTCCCAGCCGCTACAGTGCATTGGATGTAAGACAAGCTACAGTTATTCTCAGTTTCTTATGCAGAGTTGAACTGGATATGCCCCGAGTGTGTGGGAAGCACAGTTCTTTTGTTCTGAGTGAGGTCACTCTTCTGGCCCTATAGATAACACAGTAGACTAGAAGGGTGCTCCTTTCTCAAAAGCAGAGTGTGTTTCTTGAAAGGCAACTGAGTGTTAATTTCCCAATCCTACTAGGACTTGAATCATGTGCTGTATCTTGTCCTACAAGGACCAGTTCTTTTGGGGTAAGGAGAGTCACTATTTGCTCCCATTGAAATACACAGTGCAAATTGCACCTGCGTCTGTTCCCAGCCGCAACAATACATTGGATGTAAGACAAGCTGCAGTTTTTCTCACGTTTTTGAGCAGAGTTGAACGGGATATGCCCTGAGTGTGTGGGAAGCACAGTTCTTTTGTTCTGAGCAAGGTCACTCTTCTGGCCCTATAGATAACACAGTAGACTAGAAGGGTGCTCCTTTCTCAAAAACAGAGTGTGTTTCTTGTAAGGCAACTAAGTGTTAATTTCCCAATCCTACTAGGAGTTGAATCATGTGCTGTATCTTGTCCTAGAGCACCAGTTTTTTTCGGGTAAGGAGAGCCACTATTGGGATCCCATTGACATACACAGTGCGAATCGCACCCGCGTGTGTTCCCAGCCGCTACAGTGCATTGGATGTAAGACAAGCTACGGTTCTTCTCAGTTTCTTAAGCAGAGTTGAACTGGATATGCCCCGAGTATATGGGAAGCACAGTTCTTTTGTTCTGAGCGAGGTCAGTCTTCTGGCCCTATAAGAAACACAGTAGACTAGAAGGGTGCTCCTTTCTCAAAAGCAGAGTGTGTTTCTTGTAAGGCAACTGAGTATTAATTTCCCAGTCCTACTAGGTGTTGATTCATGTGCTGTATCATGTCCTAGGAAAACCAGTTCTTTTCGGGTGAGGAGAGTCACTATCAGGTTCCCATTGAGATACACAGTGTGAATCGCACCTGCATCTGTTCCCAGCCGCTACAGTGCATTGGATGTAAGACAAGCTACGGTTCTTCTCAGTTTCTTAAGCAGAGTTGAATTGGATATGCCTCGAGTGTGTGGGAAGCACAGTTCTTTTGTTCTGAGCGAGGTCACTCTTCTGGCTCTATAGAGAACACAGTAGACAAGAAGGGTGCTCCTTTATCAAAAGCAGAGTGTGTTTCCCATAAGTCAACTGAGTGTTAATTTCCCAGTCCTATTAGGAGTTGAATCACATGCTGTATCTTGTCCTAGGAGCACCAGTTCTTTTCTGGTAAGAAGAGTCACTATTGGACTCCCATTGTTATTCACTGAGCGAATCGCCCACGCGTTTGTTCCCAGCCGCTACAGTGCACTGGATGTAAGACAAGCTATGGCTCTTCTCAGTTTCTTAAGCAGAGTTGAACTGGATATGCCCCATTGTGTGGGAAGCACAGTTCTTTGGTTCTGAGCGAGGTCAATCTTCTGGCCCTATTGGAAACACAGTAGACTAGAAGGGTGCTCCTTTCTCAAAAGCAGAGTGTGTTTCTTGAAAGGCAACTGAGTGTTAATTTCCCAATCCTACTAGGACTTGAATCACGTGCTGTATCTTGTCCTACGAGGACCATTTCTTTTGGTCTAAGGAGAGTCACTATTTGCTCCAAATTGTGATACACAGTGCGAATTGCATCTGCATCTGTGCCCAGCCGCAACAATACATTGAATGTAACACAAGCTGCAGTTTTTCTCACGTTTTTGAGCAGAGTTGAATGGGATATGCCCGAGTGTGTGGGAAGTATAGTTCTTTTGTTTTGAGCGAGGTCACTCTTCTGGCCCTATAGATAACACAGTAGACAGGCAGGGTGCTCCTTTATCAAAAGCGGAGTGTGTTTCCTGTAAGTCAACTGAGTGTTAATTTCCCAGTCCTATTAGGAGTTGAATCACATGCTGTATCTTGTCCTAGGTGCACCAGTTCTTTTCTGGTAAGAAGAGTCACTATTGGGCTCCCATTGATATTCACTGTGCGAATCGCCCACGCGTCTGTTCCCAGCCGCTACAGTGCATTGGATGTAAGACAAGCTATGGCTCTTCTCAGTTTCTTAAGCAGAGTTGAACTGGATATTCCCAGAGTGTTTTGGGAGCATAGTTCTTTTGTTCTGAGTGAGGTCACTATTCTGGCCCTATAGATAACACAGTAGACTAGAAGGATGCTCCTTTCTCTAAAGCAGAATATGTTTCTTGTAAGGCAACTGAGTGTTAATTTCCCAGTGCTACTAGGAGTTGAATCACATGCTGTATCTTGTCCTAAGACCACCAGTTCTTTTTGGGTAAGGTGGTTCACTATTGGGCTCCCATTGAGATACACAGTGTGAATCGCACCCACGCCTGTTGCCAGCCGCTACAGAGCATTGGATGTAAGACAATCAATGGTTCTTCTCAGTTTCTTATGCAGAGTTGAACTGGATATGCCCTGAGTGTGTGGGAAGCACAGTTCTTTTTTTCTGAGCCAGGTCACTCTTCTGGCCCTATAGGAAACACAGTAGACAAGAGGGTGCTCCTTTCTCAAAAGCAGAGTGTGTTTCTTGAAAGGCAACTGAGTGTTAATTTCCCAGTCCCACTAGGACTTGAATCACGTGCTGTATCTTGTCCTACGAGGACCAGTTCTTTTGGGGTAAGGAGAGTCACTATTTGCTCCCATTGAGATACACAGTGCGAATTGCACCTGCGTCTGTTCCCAGCCGCAACAATACATTGGATGTAACACAAGCTGCAGTTTTTCTCACGTTCTTGAGCAGAGTTGAACGGGATATGCCCCATTGTGTGGGAAGCACATTTCTTTTGTTCTGAGCGAGGTCACTCTCTTGGCCCTATAGAAAACACAGTAGACAAGATGTGTTGGGGACCGACTCCAGACAGCTGTGTCTTGAAATTTGTATAACCTCCCTTGCTTTGCAAAGCAGGAGGTTTCTGGCCCAACCATAAAATATGGGATTAGATAATCTCCCTGAAACATGTGTAAATCAACCAGCTGCAGGGGCCTGGGACCAAAGCGTCCTCACACTCCCTTAGGAATTTTCCATTCTTCTCTCCTTGCCTCCCCTGCTCTCCCTCCCTACCTGAAGCCCTGCTTATAAGCCTCAACACCCAGTCAATAAACGGAACCTTGACTCGACTCAGACTGACTCTGTCATTCATTATATGCCCCTGCTCCCTTTCCCTCTCTCCCCATTGGTTTTTCAGGTGGTCCCCTGTAGCATGAGTCTTAAAAGTTCTTATTTATAAAATCAAACCCGGAGCCAAGTATTGGGGTGAACACTGGAAGGTCAGAGAGACAGAATAAGCCACAGCTATCCCACCTCACTGGATCCTCAGCTGGTCTTGCTTCCTCAGACTGGATGCCCCAAGCCCTCATCCAGAATGGGTCTCAGCTGAACTGCTGCTAGAAGCCTGAAAGCTTAACCAGCCACATGCTTCTCCAGGCCAAAGGCTTCTCCAGGCCAAAGGCCTCTCCAGGGCAAATGCCTCTAGTTTCTGGTCCTCACGCCTTATATACCTTTCTGCTTTCTACCACCACTCCCTGGGATTAAAGGCGTGGGTCACCATGCTTGGGTGTATCCTTGAACACATGAATTTCTGCCTCTCGAATGCTAGGATTAAAGGCATATGCTACCACTGCCTAACCTCTGTTTCATACTGTGGCTATTCCGTCTCTGACCCAGATAAGTTTATTAAGATACACAATATTTTGGGGAACACAATACCACCACAGTCCCCCCTTGAGACCCACGAATAACCTGGCCTGCTGGATGGGTCAAGTGGTGCCCGAACGCGGGGCTCGAGGCACGGCGACCCACCGGACGACACATGAAAAGAAGGTCCGGCCGGACACACGCATTCTGGTAGCAGCACCCGGACAGCATCACTCGTGCAATGCAGGTTACCTTGAGGTAACTGTCGTCCAATAAGCCATGGGAAAAGTTTTGTCTAAAGAAGCTTTCTTCATAAAGGAGATGAAGAGTAATCTCAGGGAGAGGGGAATAAGCGTTAAAAAGAAAGATTTGCTGAAATTTTTTTTTTGTGGAGGGAAAATGTCCTTGACACCTTTTTTAGTATTTATGGTGTGATTAGAGACATTTTAAAACAAGCTTGATTTATGTTTTATGTTGTTATGTCCTTGTCTTTTGTCTTGGTGATTTGGCATCTGTATTCTGTGCCTACTTTCGGGTTTTGTAGCCAAATCACCACCGTGCGGATTATGTTTATGTGTCTGTTCTTGTCGTCTTTGTGTGTTTTTGGAGTCTGTCCTTTGCCTCTACCTCTCTGTCTCTCCATATGGGGCACCAACTAACTACCCCCCCAAGTTTGACTTTAGATAACTGGAGAGATATGCTTGCCCGCGCTCACAACGCTTCTCTAGATGTCAAGACCATTTCCTGCTTCCTCCCTTTACCCTCTTAAGGAAAAGAAACCCCCCTTCCTTTCAGAGGACCGGGGAGACTAAGCTGCCATTTGTCTCCGTGCCGGGCCTTTGTTCTCAGGCCGCTGCTGCAGCCAGCCCTGCTGCAGAGGGACTAGGGTTCCCGGCAGGCAGGAGCTAAAACCTGGTCAGGATCTGGCTCCAGGAATGGAATTTCACTCCCTATGTGAGTCTGTGGTACAATGCTGATACAAATTTAGATTTCTAGATTACTGAGAGGAATCACAAGAAAGACTTTGATATAAAAGGTTATAAAAGGTCAATAAACTGTTATGGTTTCTTATACCTGCAAATACTGAATTTGAAAGTTAATTCTGGTTGGTTTTCATCTTAAAAATGGCTAATGATTCTGCAAACTGCTTATATGTATGGACAGGTATATGACTTGAAAATGTGAGCAAGCTTTAACTGTATGTATGTATGTATGTATGTATGTATGTATGTATGTATGTATGTAAGTTGGATCCAACTGTGTGTATGTGTGAAATGATTACTGTTTTAAGAAAAAATATGTATTACACCTAAGTACTTGTGTCTCTACCAAATGTTCAACAGCAAGTTTCTAGAAAGTTTATTTTAGATAACAGCACATGTTCAATAAATAAGATATTTGATAAATATTAAAACTATACATCAATGCTTTTATACAGGAATATATCTTGCTCTGACAGCTAAACTTTGTAATTTAAGATTTACCCGTGTAAAATTATAATGATTTTAAAGACATAAAAGAATTATAGGAAACTGCTGAGGTTTACAAATATATGACAGGACTGGAGTTCCAAAAAGAGTCTGGTTGCAATGATGAACCTTAGCAGTTTTAAAATTGCCAGTGTCAGATGATGATCACCGGAAGCACCAGCCATAATAAAATAAAACAGGCAGGCTATGTATGTGCTGCAAAAAATAGGGTTAAAGAAATCATCCAAGTCTCTAAAATAAAGAAACCAAAAAGATTATGATGATGCCATGTTTTCTCCCCCTTAAAGTTAAAAAAGGTACTTTATTGTTGATATTACAAAAGACATTTGAAAGATCGTAATCTTTTAAGAATAGTTTTTATAGTTAAAAACCAATGACTTGAAAATGTTTCTCCTTACCCAAGGTACATTCAGGCTTAAGAATGTTGTCTAACCTCCTTGTATTTGTTAAATTAGTTAAACTCAAGTTATCTGGATAAGCTGATACATATATATGTCTTATATTGATATTTTGCTTTGGTTTCTTCACTGAACCTGTATTTTATGCTAGAAGAGCTTCAACTTAAAAGCATTGTTTTTGATAGTCAGTCATAATTAATCAAGTTTCTTTTGATTGCAGTCAGGGTGAATGAGTACTGATGTAATATTACAGGGATAAGTTTGCTCATTCACTCAGTCCCTTGCATATGTTTTCAGGGTTGAGCTTGAAACAAGTAATTGGAAACAAAGTCTGTCTTTTCAGATACCTGGACAGCCCTCACTTCAGAGATCTGCAGAATATGGCATTTAAATGTTGATCTAGAAGTTTATGATATCAGACAGGCTTTCTGCCTGGCAAAGGGTTGGGAAGGTTCGAGCAGGGGCAAACTCAGCCCATCATGCCCACCCCCAAGCTGGACAAAAAGGGATTAGGAATGGATCTTTTTTTCCTAAGGACCACTGCTCCTCCTGCACGCCAAGCCGATAAAATAACTTAGAAGTCAGATGACCCGGTTTGGATAGATCAGTGGTCCATGCCTCAGGAAAAAGTTCAAGCTGCCCTCCAGTTGGTGCAGGAACAATTAGAACAAGGGCATATTGAACCTTCCATATCTCCTTGGAACACTCCTATCTTTGAAATAAAGAAAAAAACTGGGAAATGGAGGCTATTACAAGATCTCAGGGAAGTAAATAAGACCATGGTTCCCATGGGAGCGTTACAGCACCGATTGCCATCTCCTGTAGCCATCCCCAAAAGATATTTTAAAATTGTTATAGATATTAAAGATTGCTTTTTCTCTATCCCCCTGCATCCTTTGAATTGCATACGATTTGCCTTTTCCATACCTATTGTGAATCATGTTGGACCCAACCCCCGATTTCAATGGAAAGTATTGCCCCAAGGTATGGCCAACTCACCCACATTATGTCAAAAATATGTAGCTCAATCCATTGATCCAGTGAGAATCCAGTACCTTGATGCTTATATTATACACTATATGGATGATCTATTAATAGCAGGGGAGTCTGAAGAAAAAACACAATATATAGCCCAGAAGATGATTATTGTACTTCAAGGCCGAGGATTTTATTTAGCCCCAGAGAAGGTACAAACCCAATATCCCTTCCTGTTTTTAGGATTTGAGTTACATCCAGACCTTCTTTATACCCAAAAAAATCCAGATCAGAAGGGACCCACTCCGTTGTCTTAATGATTTTCAGAAACTTCTGGGGGATATTAATTGGCTAAGACCTTATTTAAAGATAACCAAGGGAGAAGTATGTCCCCTAGAGGATATTCTCAGAGGGGATCCCGATCCTCGGTCCCCTAGATATCTTACTACAGATGCAGAAAAGGTATTACAAAAAATTGAGTCAGCCATCGACCAACAACATATAGGATATTTTGAGCCAGCCTTACCCTTATATTTGATCATTTTTTCTACAGATTTTGCCCCCACAGGCCTGCTCTGGCAAGAGCCCGTGCCCTTACTGTGGATACAGCTTCCTGTTGCTAAAAGGAAAATCCTTCCCACCTACCCCTCCTTGGTTTGCCATTTAATCATGCTGGGAATAAAAACCTCCACACGATACTTTGGGTGAGACCCTGATGTTATTATTATACCATATGATAAGGAACAACTTGAATGGTTATGCACCCGTAGTCCTGACTGGGCCATCCTTGCCTGTACCTATGTAGGGGAGTTTGATACACAAATGCCCAGTAATAAACTTCTACAATTTTTCTCCCTTACTTCTTTTGTTTTTCTTAAGAATACCTGAATGGAACCCATCCCAGATTCCCCTGTGCTTTTCATAGATGGGTCAAAAAATGGTAGGGCTGCCTATGTCTTCAATGGTCAAAAGAATGTTATGACAACTCCTTTCAAGTCAGCTCAGTTGGCGGAGTTATATGCTGCACTCGCTGTCTTTAAAAATTTTAAAGATTGCTCCTTTAATTTATATTCAGACAGTCGATATGTGGTAGGGGCTTTACAGGTTTTAGAAATGGTCCCAGTAATTAAACCTATTACTTCCACCTTCCAAATGTTCTCTGAATTGCAAAAGTTAATCTGACAGAGGTCATTACCCTTTTATGTTGGCCATATTCGTGCCCACACAGGCCTGCCTGGGCCCTTAACTCAGGGAAATGAGCTTGCTGATTCTGCTACATGTTCTATCTTAATTTCTCATCTGGAACATGATCAGGTAGCAGCCGCTCATGAGGCTCACCGCCTTCATCATCTCAATGCTCAAACTTTGAGACAAAGATTCTCAATTACCAGAGAACAGGCTAGGGAAATTGTAAAAAGCTGTAAAAATTGCCTGATGCTCCTGCCTGAACCCCATTATGGAGTAAACCCCAGAGGACTTATACCTGGACAGATATGGCAGATGGATGTCACCCATGTTCCTTCTTTTGGTAAATTAAAGTTCATACATGTTACTGTAGATACCTTCAGTGGATTTATTTGTGCCTCCACTCACAGTGGAGAAGCCACCAGAGATGTTACCAATCATATGTTACATGTCTTCACAGTGCTGGGTCAGCCAAAATGTGTAAAAACTGATAATGGCCCGGGATATACTAGTAATAAATTTAAACAGTTTTGTTTACAATTAGGAATTAAACACATCACTGGAATTGATTGCACCCTTTTGTTGGATCTAAAACTTTTATGTCATTTTGTAAGTAGGCCTCAAAGGATCAAAAGAGTCATAAAAACCTAGACCCACTTCGCAGAGGTCAAAAGGATCCCAGATAAGTATTGCTAAAGATGGTATTTTTCCTCTCTCCTGGTCTTGGGACTACTGCTTTTCCCATTACTAAGGGTATGGGCCTAAGGGTTCCAAATAAGTTCATAAATTTTAACTTCTGTTCCTAGTTTAAATATGTCTCAACAGATTTCTACTTGGTTGACAGACACCTCCAAGTTTCAGTTGCTGACTCCGCTGTTCCAGATGACTGTGGGCTCCGGACTTGCTAAAGGCTAACGTGGACCAGCCCAGCTAACATGATTCTTCTCTGTCCCTATGGGGTCAGGCAGCTACATGCTACTGACAAATGCCCCCTTGTTCAGTCTTTGACTAGCTTTCCAGCCTTTTGGGGGGGCCTTGACATTGGCGCCCCAATGCCAGCTCAAAGCAGTTCCAGAAGAGAATACGTCATCCCATGTTCCCTAATCAGAAGAGGCTGGAATGCTAGATCAAAAGAAAACTCCCTGGCATAGAGACAAGATGGCTAACTATGCATGGCCATTATAGGCAATGAATTACTAAAATAGGCCACGAGTTACTAAATTCCAGAAACTAGGAAATGTAATACCATAATTTTAAGATTAAAATTTGCCAAAAAGAAAATGGGGGGGGGCGGGCATTGGTGGCGCACGCCTTTAATCCCAGCACTTGGGAGGCAGAGGCAGGTGGATCTCTGTGAGTTCGAGGCCAGCCTGGGCTACCAAGTGAGTTCCAGGAAAGGCGCAAAGCTACACAGAGAAACACTGTCTTGAAAAACCAAAAAAAAAAAAAGAAAGAAAGAAAGAAAATGGGGGAATGAAAGACCCTAACCCTTCAGGCTTACACCCCCAAGCACCAGGAAATGAGAAACTAAAAATCTAGTTCCCAGGGCAAGCTGACCACCCCTGCAACAATACAACAATGGAAAGAGATTTCTGTTAAGAGATGTGCTCAACTGTGACTGGGAAAGTTATAAATGTTCCAGGAAGGACCACTGTGACCTCCCCCAACCCTGCACCAAGCACCATGACTACCATCATGGGTTCCAGTAACAGCACTCTCCTTATTTCTTTTGGGGGAACAAGGGATAGATTGTTTAATTTGGTTCAGGGAGCCTGTATGGCCCTAAATGCCAAAAATCCAAACAAGACCTTAGATTGCTGGCTTTGCCTTACCTCCAGTCTTCCCTATCATGAGGGAATCGCCTTTCAGTCTGTTGTCAGTAACCTCACTTCCCCGAGCAGTAGGTGTCAGACTAAGCCTCATAAACTGACACTCCCTGAGGTCTCTGGATAAGGTTCCTGTTTGGGCAGAGTCCCACCGACCCATAGACACCTTTGTACCCAAACACTGATACCCTATAAAGGAAGCTATTATCTCGAGGCACCTAACGGGTCCTACTGGGACTGCAACACAGGATTAACCCCTTGCGTGTCTGCTCAGATATTTAATCATTCTCATGAATTTTGTGTAATGGTTCCATTATGGCCTCGTGTCACCTATCATGAAGAGAGTTCAGTGATGAAATTCTTTGAGCAGAGGGGCAGATACACTCGAGAACCTGTGTCTATGACTATAGCCCTCTTGTTAGGTATTGGGGGCATTGCTGCAGGAATTGGTACAGGAACTACTGCCCTCATACAAAACAACCACCTTATGCAGTTACAAATGGCTATGACTATTGACCTAGAGGCCATAGAAAGATCCATTTCTGCTCTGGAGAAATCTTTAACCTCACTCTCAGAGGTGGTGTTGCAAAACAGAAGAGGTTTGGATTTGTTATTTTTAAAAGAGGGGGGCTTATGTGCAGCCTTAAAGGAAGAATGCTGCTTTTATGCAGACCATACTGGTATTGTCAGGGAATCGATGGAAAAATTAAGGGAAAGGCTGGCTCAAAGAAAAAAGGAGTTTGAAAATCAGCACAGGTGGTTTGAAAATTGGTTGCAAGGATCCCCCTGGCTCTCCGCCTTGCTACCTACCATTCTAGCCCCTTTAATTGTTTTTCTCCTTCTCATTACCTTTGGTCCCTGGGCCTTTCAGCGGTTGACACGGTTTATCAAAAATCAGATTGATTCGGCCTTACCACAGCATCTTTCGATTCATTATCATAGACTAGATACAGAGGAGAGCAGCCAGGAGACCCCTCAAAGACATAGGTTCAGTGTCCTCAGGTCCTAACACCCCCTGGTCCTATAAGAATCATGATGGAGATGCCCCACACAGACCCCGCGACTCAGGCGAGGCTGCCCCTGTGTGAGGGAAAAGCTCCAGGCATGGCTGGAGTGCAGCTGTGACTGCACAGGCTGGGGACATGGGTGCCCTAATAACCCGAGAGTCTGGATTACATGCCCCGTTGCATAATGGTTGTGCAGTAACAGCCCAACGCTCAGCAATCTCCATTCCCTCAAAAAAACTGCACGGTCCGCTGATTCCCACAGCAAAGGGACACCTTAGTGTTTGCATCTGGAGAGACATTGCTTCCCGGACCCCTCATCTCATAGCATAGAGGGACGGGGCCTCTGTGATCCTGCAGACCAGAAGCCACCCCACCACACAAACATGGTCCATTTTTAAGAAAAGAGGGGGAAAGAAGGGTGCTCCTTTCTCAAAAGCAGAGTGTGTTTCTTGTAAGGCAACTGAGTGTTAATTTCCCATTCCCACTAGGACTTGAATCACGTGCTGTATCTTGTCCTAGGAAGAACAGTTCTTTTGGTGTAAGGAGAGTCACTATTTGCTCCAAATGAGATACACAGTGCGAATTGCACCTGCGTCTGTTCCCAGCTGCAACAATATATTGGATGTAACACAAGCTGCAGTTCTTCTCACTTTCTTGAGCAGAGTTGAACGGGATATGCCCCGAGTGTGTGGGAAGCACAGTTCTTTTTTTCTGAACGATGTCACTCTTCAGGCCCTATAAGAAACACAGTAGACAAGAAGGGTGCTCCTTTCTCAAAAGCAGAGTGTGTTTCTTGTAAGGCAACTGAGTGTTAATTTTGCAGGCCTACTAGGAGTTAAATCACGTGCTGTATCTTGTCCTAGGAGCACCAGTTCTTTTCAGGTAAGGAGAGTCACTATTGGGCTCCATTTGAGATACATAGTGCGAATCACACCCTAGTCTATTCCCAGCCACTACAGTGCTTTGGATGTAAGACAAGCTACGGTTCTTATCAGTTTCCTATGCTGAGTTGAACTGGATATGCCCCGAGTGTGTGGGAAGCACAGTTCTTTTTTTCTGAGCCAGGTCACTCTTCTGGCCCTATAGGAAACACAGTAGACTAGAAGGGTGCTCCTTTCTCAAAAGCAGAATGTGTTTCTTGTAAGGCAACTGAGTGTTAATTTCCCAGTCCTACTAGGAGTTGAATCATGTGCTGTATCTTGTCCTAGGAGCACTAGTTCTTTTCGAGTAAGGAGAGTCACTATTGGGCTCCCTTTGAGATACACATTGTGAATCTCACCCGCCTCTGTTCCCAGTCACTACAGTGAATTGGAATTAAGACAAGCTGTGGTCCTTCTCAGTATCTTAAGCAGAGTTGAATTGGATATGCCCCGAGAGTGTGGGAAGCACAGCTCTTTTGTTCAGAGCGAGGTCACTCTTCTGGTCCTATAGGAAACAGTAGACTAGAAGGGTGCTCCTTTCTCAAAAGTAGAGTATGTTTCTTGTAGGCAACTGAGTGTTAATTTCCCAGTCCTACTATGAGTTGATAACATGCTGTATCTTGTCCTAGGAGCACCAGTTCTTTTCAGGTCAGAAGAGGCACTTTTGGGCTCCCATTGAGCTACACAGTGTGAATCGCACCTGCGTTTGTTCCCAGCCGCTACAGTGCACTGGATGTAAGACAAGCTACTGTTCTTTTCAGTTTCTTAAGCAGAGTTGAACTGGATATGCCCAAGTGTGTGGGAAGCACAGTTCTTTTTTTTCTGAGTGAGGTCACCCTTCTGGCCCTGTAGGAAACACAGTAGACTAGAAGGGTGCTCCTTTCTCAAAGCAGAGTGTGTTGCTTTTGAGGCAACTGAGTGTTAATTTCCCAGTCCTATTAGGAGTTGAATCACGTGCTGTATCTTCTCCTAGGAGCACAGTTCTTTTCGGGTAAGGAGAGTCACTATTGACTCCCATTGAGATACACAGTGCGAATTGCAGTTGCATCTGTTCCCAGCCACTACAGTACACTGGATTTAAGACAAGCTATGGTTCTTCTCAGTTTCTTGAGGAGAGTTGAATGGGATATGCCCCGAGTGTGTGGGAAGCACAGTTCTTTTGTTCTGAGCCAGGTCACTCTTCTGGCCCTATAGGAAACACAGTAGACTAGAAGGGTGCTCCTTTCTCAAAAGCAGAGTGTGTTTCTTGTAAGGCAACTGAATGTTAATTTTCCATGCTACTAGGAGTTGAGTCACGTGCTGTATCTTGTCTTAGGAGCACCAGTTCTTTTCGGGTAAGGAGAGTCACTATTGAGCTCCCAAAGAGATACACAGTGTGAATCGCACCTGCGTCTGTTCACAGCCACTACAGTGCATTGGATGTAAGACAAGCTACGGTTCCTCTCAGTTACTTAAGCAGAGTTGAACGGGATATGCCCCGAGTGTGTGGGAAGCACAGTTCTTTTGTTCTGAGCATGGTCACTCTTCTGGCCCTATAGGAAACACAGTAGACAAGAATGGTGCTCCTTTCTCAAAAGCAGAGTGTGTATCTTGTAAAACAACTCAGTGTTAATTTCTCAGTCCTACTAGGAGTTAAATCACGTGCTGTATCTTGTCCTAGGAGCACCAGTTCTTTTCGGGTAAGGAGAGTCACTATTGGGCTCCCATTGAGATACACAGTGCGAATCGCACCCACATCTGTTCCCAGCCACTACAGTGCATTGGATGTAAGACAAGCTACGGTTCTTCTAAGTTTCTTAAGCAGAGTTGAACTGGATATGCTCCGAGTGTGCAGGAAGCACAGATCTTTTGTTCTGAGTGAGGACACTGTTCTGTACCTATAGGAAACACAGTAGACTAGAAGGGTGCTCCTTTTCAAAAGCAGAGTGTGTTTCTTGTAAGGCAACTCAGTGTTAATTTTCCAGTCCTACTAGGAGTTGAATCACATGCTGTATCTTGTCCTAGGAGAAACAGGTCTTTTCATGTAAGGAGAGTCACTATTGGAATCCCGTTGAGATACACAGTGCGAATTGCACCCCCGTCTGTTCCCAGCAACTGCAGTGCATTGGATGTAAGACCATCTACGGTTCTTCTCAGTTTCTTAAGCAGAGTTGAACTAGATATGGACCCAGTTTGTAGCAAGTACAGTTCTTCAATTGTGAGCAAGGACACTGTTCTGGCCCTATAGGAAACACAGTAGACTAGAACGGACATGTTTTGTCAAAACCAGAATGTGTTTCTTGTAAGGCAACTCAGTGTTAACTTCCCAGTCATCAACGGAGTTGAATCACGTGCCGTATCTTCTCCTAGGAGTTAGAGTTTTTTTTTCAGGTAAGGAAAGCCACTATTGGACTCCCATTGAGATACACAGTGCTAATCGTACCCTTGTCTGTTCACCCAAATACAGTGCATTGGATGTAAGACAAGCTACGGTTCTTCTCAGTTTCTTAAGGAGAGTTGAACTAGATATGGAGCCAGTGTTAGCAACCACAGTTCTTTTGTTCTGTGCAAGGTCACTCTTCTGGCCCTATAGGAACACAGTAGACAAGAAGGGTGCTCCTTTCTCAAAAGCAGAGTGTGTTTCTTGTAAGGCAACTCAGTGTTAATTTCCCAGTCCTAAATGGAGTTGAATCACGTGCTGTATCTTGTCCTAGGGGTAAGAGTTCTTTTCAGGTAAGGAAAGCCACTATTGGACTCCCATTGAGATACACAGTGCGAATCGCACCAGGGTCTGTTTCCAGCAACTACAGTACATTTGATGTAAGACAAGCTACGATTCTTCTCAGTTTCTTAAGCAGAGTTGAAGTAGATATGGATCGATTGTGTAGGAAACACAGTTCTTTTGTTCTGAGAAGGTCACTCTTCTCACCCTATAGGAAACAGTAGAATAGAAGGGTGCTCCTTTCTCCAAAGCAGAGTGTGTTTCTTGTAAGGTAACTCAGTGTTAATTTCCCAGTACCAAACGGAGTTGAATCACATGCTGTATCTTGTCTTAGGAGCAACATTTCTTTTCGGGTAAGGAAAGTCACTATTGGGCTCGCATTGAGATTGACAGTGAAAATCTGTTCCCAGCAACTACAGTGTATTGGGCGTAGTTCTTATCAGTTCCTTAAGCAGAGTTGAACTAGATATGGACCAAGTGTGTACCAAGCACATTTCTTTTGTTCTGAGCAATGTCACTCTTCTGGCCCTATATGAAACCTAGTAGACTACAAGGGTGCTCTTTTCTCAAAAGCAGAGTATGTTTCTTGTAAGGCACCTCAGTATTAATTTTCCAGTCCTAAACGGAGTTGAATCACGTGTTGTATCTTGTGCTAGGAGCAGCAGTCTTTTTGGGTAAGGAAAGCCACTATTGGAATCCCTTTGAGATACACAGTGCGCATTGCACCCGCATCTGTTCCCAGCAACTACAGTGCATTGGATGTAAGACCATCTATGGTTCTTCTCAGTTTCATAAGCAGAGTTGAACTAGATATGGACGCAGTGTGTAGCAAGCACAGTTCTTTGGTTGGAGAAAGGTCACTGTTCTGGCCCTATAGGAAACACAATAGACTAGAAGGGAACTCCTTGCTCAAAAGCAGAGTGTGTTTCTTGTAAGGCAACTGAGTGTTAATTTCCCCGTATTAAACAGAGTTGAATCATGTGCAGTATGTTGTCCTAGAAGCAACAGTTCTTTTGGGTCTGGAAAGCCACTATTGGGCCCCCATTTTGATACACAGTGGGAATCGCACCCTCGTCTGTTCCCAGCCACTACAGTGCATTGAATGTGAGACAAGCTACGGTTCTTCTCAGTTTCTTAAGCAGAGTTGAACTAGATATGGACACAGTATGTAGCAAGCACAGTTCTTTGGTTGGATAAAGGTCACTCTTCTGGCCCTATAGGAAACACAGTAGTCTAGAACGGAACTCTTTTCTCAAAAGCAGAGTGTGTTTCCTGTAAGGCAACTCGTTGTTAATTTCCCAGTCCTAAACGGAGTTAAGTCACGGGTTGTATACTGTCCTAGGAATAAGAGATCTTTTTGGGTAAGGAACGCCACTATTGACTCCCATTGAGATGAACAGTGCGATTCGTACCCCCGTCTGTTCCCAGCAACTACAGTGCATTGGACGTAAGACAAGCTATCGTTCTTCTCAGTTTCTTAAGCAGAGTTGAACTAGATATTCAGCCAGTGTGTAGCAAGCACAGTTCTTTTTTTCTGAGCAAGGTCACTGTTCTGCCCCTATAGGTAACACAGTAGACTAGAAGTGTGCTCCTTTCTCTAAAGCAGTGTGTGTTTCTTGTAAGGCAACTCAGTGTTAATTTACCAGTCCTAAATGGAGTTGAATCACGTTCTGTATATTGTCCTAGAAGTAAGAGTTCTTTTTGGGTAAAAAGCCACTATTGGGCTCCCTTTGAGATACACAGTGCGATTTGTACCTGTGTCTCTTTCCAGCAAGTACAGTGCATTGGATGTAAGACAAGCTAGGCTTCTTCTCACTTTCTTAAGCAGAGTTTAACTAGATATGGACCCAGTGTGTAGCAGGCACAGTTCTTTTGTTCTGAGTATAGTCAGTCTTCTGGCCCTATAGGAAACACAGTAGACTAGAAGGGTGGTCCTTTCTCCAAAGCAGAGTGTGTTTCTTGTAAGGCAACTCAGTGTTAATTTCCCGGTCCTAAACGGAGTTGAATCACGTGCTGTATCTTGTCCTAGGAGCAACAGTTCATTTCGGGTAAGGAAAGCCACTATTGGGCTCCCATTTAGATACACAGTACGAACTGCACCTGCCTCTGTTCCCAGCAACTACAGTGCATTGGATGTAAGACAAGCTATGGTTCTTCTCTGATTCTTAACCAGAGTTGAAGTAGAATTGGACCGAGTGTGTAGCAAGCACTGTTCTTTTGTTCTGTTCAAGGTCACTGTTCTGCCCCTATATGAAACACAGTAGAATAGTAGGATGATACTTTCTTAAAAGCAGAGTGTGCTTCCTGTTAGGAACCTCAGTGTTAATTTCTCAGTCCTAAACGGAGTTGACTCACATGCTGTATCTTTTCCTAGGAGCAACAGTTCTTTTCGGGTAAGGAAAGTCACTATTGGGCTCCCATGGAAATACACAGTGCGAATCACACCCGCGTCTGTTCCCAAGAACTGCATTGGATGAAAGACAAGCTTCGTTTCTTCTCAGTTTTTTAAGCAGAGTTGAACTAGAATTGGACCAAGTGTGTAGCAAGCACAATTCTTTTGTTATGAACAAGGTCACTGTTCTGGCTCTATAGGACACACAGTAGAGTAGAAGTGTGCTCCTTTCTCAAAAGCAGAGTGTGTTTCTTTTAAGGCAACTCAGTGTTAATTTCCAAGTCATAAACAGAGTTGAATGATGTGCTGTATCAGGTCGTACAAGCAACAGATCTTATCGGGAAGGAAAGTCACTATTGGGCTCCCATTGTGATACACAGTGCAAATAACATTCACATCTGTTCCCATAAACTAAAGGTCATTGGATCTAAGACAGACTACGGTTCTTCTTAGTTTCTTATGCATAGTTGAACTAGATATGGACTGAGTGTGTAAGAAGCAAAGTTCTTTTTTTCTGAGCCAGATCACTGTTCTGGCTCTATAGGAAAAACAGTAGAGTAGAAGAGTGCTCCTTTCTCAAAAGCAGAGTGTGTTTCTTGAAAGGCAACACAGTGTTAATTTCTCAGTCATAAATAGAGTTGAATGAGGTTCTGTATCTTGTTCTACAAACAATGTTCTTTTCAAGTAAGGAAAATCACAATTGGGCTCCCATAGAGATACACAGTGCAAATAACACCCGCGTCTGTTCCCAGCTAGAACAGTGTATTGGATGTAAGACAGGCTATGGTTCTTCTCAGTTTCTTAAACAGAGTTGAACTAGATATGGACTGAGTGATTAGGAGGCACAGTTCTTTTGTTCAGAGCAAGGTCACAGTTCTGGCTCTATAGGAAAGACAGTAGAAAAGACCAGTGCTCCTTTCTGAAAAGTAGAGTCTGTTTCTTGTAAGGGAAATCAGTGTTAATTTCCCAGTCATAAACGGAGTTGAAAGACGGACTGTATCTTGTCCTAAGAGCAAGAGTTCTTTTCAGGAAAAGAAAGTCAGTATTGGGATCCCCATTGAGATCCACAGTCCAAATAGCACCCGTTTCTGTTCCCACCAAGTAAAATGCATTGGATGTTAGGCTATGGTTCTTCAAGTTTCTTAAGCAGAGTGGAAGTAGCTATGATCCGTGTGTGTAGCAAGCACAGTTCTTTTGTTCTGAACAAGGTCACTGTTCTGGCTCTATAGGAAACACAGTAGACTAGAAGGGTGCTCCTTTTCAAAAGCAGAGTGTGTTTCTTGTACGGTAACTCAGTGTTAATTTAGCAGTCATAAACGGAGTTGAATCACATACTGTATATTGTCCTAAGAGCAACAGTTCTTTTCGGATAAGGAAAGTCACTATTGGGCTCCCATTGAGATTCACAATGCAAATAGCACCCGAGTCTGTTCCTAGACACTACAGTACATTGGATGTAAGACAAGCTACAGTTCTTCTCAGTTTATTAAGCAGATTTGAACTAGATATGGACCGAGTGTTTAGGAAGCATGGCTCTTTTGTTCAGAGTAAGGTCACTCTTCTGGCTCTGTAAGAAACACAGTAGAGTAGAAAAGTGTGCCTTTCTCAAAGCAGAGTGTGTTTCTTGTAAGGCACCTCATTGTGAATTTCCCAGTCATAAATGGAGTTCAATGACTTGCTGTATCTTGTCCTAGGAACAACTGTTCTTTTTGGGCCTGGAATGTCCCGATTGGGCTCCCATTGAACTACCAAGTGCAAATGGCAACCTCGTCTGTCCCAGGCCACTACAGTGCATTGGATGTAAGACATGCTACGGTTCTTCTCAGTTTCTTAAGCATGGTTGAACTAGAAATGGACTGAGTGTGTAGGAAGCACAGTTCTTTTGTTCTGATCAAGGTCACTGTTCTGACACTATAGGAAACACAGTAGACTAGAAGAGTGCTCCTTTATCAAAACCAGAGTGTGTTTCTTGTAAGGCAACTCAGTGTTAATTTCTGACTCATAAACGGAGATGAATTACATGCTATATCTTGTCCCACGAGCAACAGTTCATTTTGCATAAGGAAAGTCACTATTGGGCTGCCATTGAGATACACAGGGCAAATAGCACCTAGGTCTGTTCTCATACACTACAGTGCATTGGATTTAAGAAAGGCTATGGTTCTTCTCAGATTCTTAAACAGAGTTGAACTAGATATGGACCCAGTGTGTAAAAAGCACAGTTCTTTGGTTCTGAGCAAGGCCACTCTTCTGGCTCTATAGGTAACACAGTAGAATAGAAGGGTGCTCCTTTCTCAAAAGCAGAGTTTGTTTCTTGTCAGACAACTCAGTGTTAATTTCCCAGTCATAAACGGAGTCGAATGATGTGCTGTATCTTATCCTACCCACAACAGTTCTTTTCCAGTAAGGAATGTCACTATTGGGCTCCCATTGAGATACACTGAGCAAGTAGCACCCGTATCTGTTCCCAGCAACTACAGTGCTTTAGATGTAAGCCAGACTACGGTTCTTCTCAGTTTCTTAAGCAGAGTTGAACTAGATATGGACCGAGTGTGTGGGAAGCACAGTTCTTTAGTTCTGAGCAATGTCACTGTTCTGGATCTGTAGGAAACACAGTAGAGTAGAAGAGTTCTCTTTTCTCAAAGCAGAGTGTGTTTCTAGTTTGGCGACCCAGTGTTGAGTTCCCCTTCATAAACGTAGTTGAATCACTTGCAGTCTCTCATCCTACTATTAACAGTTCTTTTTGGGTAAGAAAATTCACTGTTGGGTTTCCATTGAGATACTCAGTGCAAATGGCATTATAGTCTATTCTCCACAAGTACAGTGCATTGGATAGAAGATAAGCTACTGTTGTGCTCAGCTTCCTAAGCAGAGTTGAACTAGATATGGTCCGTGTTTGTAGGAAGTACAGTTCTTTTGTTTTGAAAAGCTGCTCTTCTGGCTGTATAAGAAACACAGAAGAGTAGAAGAGTGTTCTTTTCTCAAAAGTACAGAGTGTTTATATTTAGATGACCCCGCGTTGAATTCCCCTTCACAAATGGAGTTGAAACACATTACCCTACGAGTAACAGTTCTTTTCGGGTAAGGAAAGGCACTATTGGGCTCCCATTGAGATATACAGTGAAAATGACACTAGCGTCTGTTCCCAGAAAGTACACTGCATTGGATGGAAGAGAAGCTACTGTTTAGGTCAGTTTCCTAAGCAGAGCGATGTAGACATGGACCGTGTGTGTAGGAAGCACAATTCTTTTTTTCTGAACAAGATCACTGTTCTTCCACTGTAGGAAACAGATTAGAATATAAGAGTAGAGTGCTCTTTTCTCAAAAGCAGAGTGTATATCTCGTTAGGCAAACCAGTGTTGAATTCACCTTCATAAACGGAGTTGAATCAAATGCAGTCTCTTATCCTACGAGCAACAGTTCTTTTCAGGTAAGGAAGGCCACTCTTGGTATCCCATTGAGATACACAGTGGAATTGGCAGTCACATCTGTTCCCAGCAAGTCCAGTGCATTGGATGGAAGAGAAGCTACTGTTTTGCTCAGTTTCCTAAGCAGAGTTGAACTAGATATGGCCTGTGTGTGTTACAAAGCAAACTTCTTTCCTTCTGGAGAAGCTCACTATTCTGGTAGTATAGGAAACACAGAGGAAAAGAAGATTGCTCTTTTCTCAAACTCAGAGTGTTTCTTGTTAGGAGACCAGGGTTGAATTCCCCTTCATGAACGGAGTTGAATCACATGCAGTCTCTTATCCTATGAGCAAAAGTTCTTTTCAGGTAAGGAAAGTCACTATTGGATTCCCAGTAAAATACAGTGGAAATGTCAGTCACGCCTGTTCCCAGCAATTACAGTGCATTGGATGGAAGAGAAGGTACTGTTGTACTCAATTTCCTAAGCAGAGTTTAACTAGATATGGACCCAGTGTGTAGGAAGCACAGTTCTTTCACTCTGAGCAAGCTCCCTATTCTAGCTGTATAGGAAACACTGTAGAGTAAAAGTGTGCTCTTTTCTCAAAAGCAGAGTGTGTTTCTTGTTAGACATCCAGGTGTTGAATTCCCTTTCATAAATGGAGTTGAATCACATGCAGTCTCATATCCTATTATCAAAAGTGCTTTTTGGGTAAGTCAAGTCACTATTGGGCTCCAACAAAATACACAGTGGAAAAGTCAGTTAGGTCTGGTCCCAGCCAGTACAGTACATTGGATGGAAGAGAAGCTACTGTTGTGCCAGTTTACTAAGCAGAGTTGAACTAGATATGGGCCGTGTTTGTAGGAATTACAGTTCACTTTTTCAGAGTAAGTTCATTCTTCTGGCAATATAGGAAACACAGTGGAGTATAATAGTGCTCTTTTCTCAAAGCAGAGTGAGTTTCTTATTAGGTGACCCAGTGTTGAATTCCCATTCATAAACACAGTTGAATCACATGGAGTCTCTTAAACTACTAGCAAGAGTTCTTTTTGGGTAATGAAAGGCACTATTGAGTTTCCATTGAGATACACAGTGGAAATGAAACTATTTTCCATTACCAGCAAATACTGTGCATTGGATGTAAGAGAAGCTACTGATGTGCTCAGTTTCCTAAGCAGAGTTGAATAAGATATGGCCCACGTGTGTAGGAAGCACATTTCTTTTGTTATTAAAAGCTGCTGTTCTGGCAGTATAAGAAACACAGTAGAAAAGAAAAGTGCACTGTTTTCAAAAGCAGAGTGTGTTTCTCATTAGGCAACTGAGTGTTGAATTCCTCTTCATAAACTTTATTGAATCTCATGCAGTCTCTGATCCTATGAGCAACAGTTCTTTTCGGGTAAGGAAAGTCACTATAGGATTCCATTGAGAAAAACAGTGCAAATGGCACTCGCGTCTGTTCCCAGCTAGTACAATGCATTGGTTGAAAGAGAAGCTATGTTTGGGCTCAGTTTCCTAGGAGAGTTGAACTAAATATGGCCCGTGTGTGTAGAACGCACAGTTCTTTTCTTCTAACCAAGCTCACTGTTCTGGCTGTAAGGAAACACAGTAGAGTAGAAGAGTGCTCTTTTTTCTAGAGGAGAGTGTGTTTCTTGTTAGGCAACCCATTGTTGAATTCCCTTTGTTAAATAGAGCTGAATCACATGAAGTCTCTTATCCTACAAGAAACAGTTCTTTTTGGGTTAGGAAAGTGATTATTCGGTTTCTGCTGAGATACACAGTGGAAATCACAGTATTGTCTATTCCCAGCAAGTACAGTTCGTTGGATGGAAGAGAAGCTACTGCTGGGCTCAGTTTACTAAGCAGAGTTGAACTAGATATGACCTACGTGTGTAGGAAGCAGGTTCTTTTGTTCTGAAAAGCTGCTGTTCTGGCAGTATAAGAAACAGACTAGAGTAGAAGAGTGCTCTTTTCTCAAAAGCAGAGTGTGTTTCTCGTTAGGCAACCCAGTGTTGCATTCCCCTTCATAAAGGAAGTTGAATCACATGCAATCTCTTATCCTACTAGCACCTGTTCTTTTCGGTTAAGGAAAGTCACTATTGGGCTCCAATTGAGATACACAGAAGAAAGGACACTAGCTTCTGTTCCCAGCAAGTACAGAGCATTGGATGGAAGAAAAGCTACTGTTTTGCTCAGTTTCCTAAGCAGAGTGAAAGAGATATGTCCCGTTTGTGTAGCAAGCACAGTTCTTTTGTTCTTATCAAGCTCACTGTTCTGGCTTTATAGGAAACACAGTAGAGTAGAAGAGTGGTATTCTCTCAAAATCAGAGTGTGTTTCGCTAGGCAACCCATTGTTGAATTACCCATGATCAACAGAGCCTAACCACATGAAGCCACTTACCCTACCAGCAAAAGTTCTTTTCAGGTAAGGAAAGTCACTATTGGGCTCCCTTTGAACTACACAGTGGAAATGGAACTCGCATCTGTTCCCAGCAAGTACAGTGCATTGGGTGGAAAAGAAGCTACTGTTTTGCTCAGTTTCCTAAGCAGAGTTGAGCTAGATATGGGCCATGTGTGTAGGAAGCACAGTTCTTTCATTCTAAGCAAGCTTACTGTTCTGGCTGTATAGAAAACACAGTAGAGTAGAAGAGTGCTTTTACCTCAAAATCAGAGTGTGTTTCTTGTTAGACGACCCTGTGTTGAGTTCCCCTTCATGAACTGAGTTGAATCACATGCAGTCAATTATCCTACTAGCAAAAGTTCCTTTGGGGTAAGGATAAGTGACTATTGGGCTCCCAGTAAAATGCACAGTGGAAATATCAGTCATGTCAGTTCCCAGCAAGTACTGTGCATTGGATGGAAGAGAAGCTGCTTTTTTCCAAAACAGAGTTGAACTAGATATGGCCCGTGTTTGTATAAAGTACATTGCTTTTGTTTGGAGCAAGCTCACTCTTCTGGTAATATAGGGAAGACAATAGAGTAGATAGGGCTCTTTTCTCAAAGCAGAGTGTGTTTCTCGTCAGGTGACCCAGTGTTGAATTATCCTTCAAAAATGCAGTTGAATCACATTCAGTCTCTTTTCCTACTAGCAACAGTTCTCTTCGGGTAAGGAAAGTCACTATCGGGTTTCCATTGAGATACACAGTGGAAAGGGCTTTATTATCTATTCCCAGCAAGTACAGTGCAATTGGATGGAAGGTAAGCTGCTGTTGTACTCAGTTTCCTAAGCAGAGTTGAATTAGATATGGCCTGTATGTAGGAAGCACAGTTCTTTTGTTTTGAAAAGCTGCTGTTCTGGCTGTATAAGAAACACAGAAGAGTAGAAGAGTGCTTTTACCTCAAAATCAGAGTGTGTTTCTCATTAGGCGACCCAGTGTTGAATTCCCCGTCATAAACAGAGTTGAATCACATGCATTCTTTTATCTTACTAGTAACAGTTCTTTTCGGGTAAGAAAGTCACTATTGGGCTCCCATTGAGATGTACAGTGGAAATGGTAATCGCATCTGTTCCCAGCAAGTACAGTGCAATTGGATGGAAGAGAAGCTACTGGTGTGTTCAGTTTCCTAAGCAGAGTTGAACAAGATATGACTGACCCATGTGTGTAGAAAGCACAGATATTTTGTTCTGAGCAAGCTCACTGTTATTGTTGTATAGGTAACACAGTAGAGTAGAAGAGTGTTCTTTTCTAAAAATCAGAGTGTGTTCTCCTTAGGTGACCCAGTGTTGAATTCACCTTCACAAACATTGTTGAATCACATGCAGTCTCTTATGCTACTAGCAACAGTTCTTTTCGGGAAAGGAAAGTCACTATTGGCCTCCCAGTAAAATACAGTGTAAATATCAGTCATGTCTGTTCCCAGCAAGTACAGTACATTGGATGGAAGAGAAGCTACTGTTGTGCTTAGTTTCCTAAGCGTAGTTGAACTAGATATAGCCCGTGTGTGTAGGAAGCACAGTGCTTTTGTTCGGAGCAAGCTCACTGTTCTAGCCATATAGGAAACACAAAAGAGTAGAAGAGTGCTCTTTTTCTCAAAGCAGTGTGTGTTTCTCATTAGGTGACCCAGTGTTGAATTCCTCTTCATAAACAGAGTTGAATCACATTCAGTCTCTTATCCTACTACCAACAGTTCTTTTCGGGTAAGGGAAGTCTTTTGGGTTTCCACTGAGATACACAGTGGAAATGGCAGTCTCGTTGGTTCCAAGCTAGTACTGTGCAGTGGATGGAGGAGAAACTACCATATGTACAGTTTCCTAAGCAGAGTTGAACTAGATACGGCCCGTGTGTGTGGAAGCACAGTGCTTTTTTTTTTTTCGGAGCAAGCTCACTGTTCTGGCTGTATAGGAAAAACACTAGAGGAAAGGAGTGCACTTTTCTCAAAAGGAGAGTGTGTTTCTATTTAGGCAACCCATTGTGAATTCCCCTTGATAAATACAGCAGAATCACATAAAGTCTCTTATCCTACGAGCACCAGTTCTTTTTGGGTAACAAAAGTCACTATTGGGTTTCCATTGAGATACACAGTGGAAATGGCACTATTGTCTATTTCCAGAACAGTGCATTGGATGGATGAGACGCTACTGTTTGGCTCAGTTTTCTAACCAGAGTTGAAGTCAATATGGCCTGTGTGTCTAGGTAGCACAGATCATTTGTTCTGAGCAAGCTAACAGCTGTGGCAATTTAGGAAACCCAGAAGTGTAGAAGAGTTCACTTTTCTCAAAAGCAGAGTGTGTTTCTCATTAGGCAACCCAGTGTTGAATTCCCATTCAAAAACGGAGTTGAATCACATGCAGTGTCTTATCCTACGAGCAAAAGTTCTTTTCGGGTAAGGTAAGTCACTATTTGGCTCTCATTGAGATACACAGTAGAAATGGCACTTGCGTCTGTTCCCAGCAATTACAGTGCATTGTATGGAAGAGAAGCTACTAGTGTGTTCAGTTTCCCAAGCAGAGATGAACTCAATATGGCCCACGTGTGTAGAAAGCACTGTTCTTTGGTCTGAAAACTGTTATTCTGGCAGTATAGGAAACACAGTAGAGTAGAAGAGTGCTCTTTTCTCAAAAGTAGAGTGTGTTTCTTGTTAGGCAACCCAGTGTTTAATTCCTCTTCAAAAACGGATGTGAATCATATGCAGTCTCTGATCCTTCAAGCAACAGATCTTTTCAGTTAAGGAAAATCACTATTGGGCTCCTATTGAGATACACAGTGCAAATGACACTCACATCTGTTCCCAGCTAGTACAGTGATTGGATGGAAGAGAAGCTACTGTTGGGCTCAGTTTCCTAAGCAGAGTAGAGCTAGATATGGCCTGTGTGTGTAGGAAGGACAGTTCTTTCGTTCTGAGCAAGCTCACTGTTCTGGCTGTATAGGAAAGAAACACAGTAGAGTAGAAGAGGGCTCTTTTCTCAAAAGCAGAGTGTGTTTCCTGTTAGGCAACCCAGTGTTGAATTCCCCTTCATAAATGGAGCTGAATCACTTATAGTATGTTATCCTGTGAGCAACAGTTTTTTTTTCTGGTAATTAAAGATGCTGTAGGATGGTCTGTATGTCAAATTACTCTGATTGGTCAATAAATAAAACAATGATTGGCTAGTGGCTATGCAGGAAGCATAGGCGGGACTAACAGAGAGGAGAAAAGAACAGGAAGGTGGAGGGAGACACTGCCAGCCACAGCCAGGACAAGCAGCACGTGAAGATCCCTGTAAGCCACGAGCCACGTGGCAAGGTATAGATTTATAGAAATTTACTAATATAAGATTGTTGCTAGAGTTTTCCTGCTGGGCCCACAGTCAGGACAAATCTCTCTCACCCGCCAGTCCCACAGCCCCTCAGACCCAACCAAGTAAACACAGAGACTTATATTGTTTACAAACTGTATGGCCGTGGCAGGCTTCTTGCTAACTGTTCTTATATCTTAAATTAATCCATTTCTATAAATCTATACCTTGCCACATGGCTTGTGGCTTACCGGCATCTTCACATGCTGTTTGTCATGGTGGCGGCTGGCAGTGTCTCCTCAGCCTTCCACTTCCCAGAATTCTCTCCTCCTTGTCCCGCCTATACTTCTTCCTGCCTGACCACTGGCCAATCAGTGTTTTATTCATTGACCAATAAGCAACATGTTTGACATACAGACCATCCCACAGCATAAGATATAAGAACAGTTAACAAGAAGCCTACCACGGCCATACAGTTTGTAAACAATATAAATCTCTGTGTTTACTTAGTCGGGTCTGAGCAGCTGTGGGACTGGCAGGTGAGAGAGATTTGTTCTGACTGTGGACCAGGCAGGAAAACTCTAGCTACAGAAAGATGCTGTAAATGTGTTGCTCTGATCAGTTGATAAATAAAATGCTAATTGGACAGTAGCCAGACAGGAAGTATAGGCAGGATAAGCAGAGAGGAGAATTCAGGGAAGACAAAGGCTGAGTCAATAGAAGCCATCCTGCCATCCAGGGAGCAGCATGTAACTGCACACAGGTAAAGCCACGGAACACATGACAACATATAGATTAACAGAAATGGGCTGAGTTTAAATGTAGGAGGTAGTCAGCGGTAGGCCTGAGTTAATGACCAAGCAGTTTTAATTAATATAAGCTTCTGTGTGTTTACTTGGGAGATGAGAGTGGGAGAGATTTGTCCCAACTACAGGACGGTCAAGACCTTGGTCAATACCCAAGGGAGTTAATCTATCTATTACTAGCATCAATATCCATGGAAACTAAAGTAATCAATGGAGGGTGAAGTTCAGCAACACCCTATCCTGATATGGGTCTTTTATCTGTCATCCTGTGCCTCTTTCTGCCCAGACTCTACTCCCAGCAATAATAAAATTAGAGCACTCTCAGCCCAGTAGTTGCAGATTGATAATTCCTGGATCTCTGTCAAACTAACCCTCAGAAATCCTCCACTCTGTGCATGCTATTTGTGAACCTAGAGAAGCAGGACAGACCCATTGTTTCCAAAGTCTCCCGGCTGCTGAACCCCATTCCTGGAAGGCCCAGCTCAAAGCCTACCCCCTCCAGGAAGCTCCCCATCCCCTGCACAAAACTCACTGCACCTTCCCCTGGAACATTTATTTCTCAATGGTTTTCCTGAGACAAATGGCCAGCTTCCTTCTGCCTCTCTCTTCTCTGGGCTGTCCATTCTCTCCCAAGTGGCTTTCTCAGTCTCACCAACATGTCTTTGTGAACCCCAGAGGCACAGTAAAAATGCCCTAAATGGAAGTTGGTGTTGCCTCAACAGTGGTGACATCAAAGAGATTGCAAAGTGCTCTCCAGTGTACATTAGAATGTCCAGGGAAGGTACTGTTAGGGTCACTGCCAACAGCCCTCATCTACCTGCTAACTAGCTATTCCCCAATTAACCAGTAGTTACCATTTTAGGAGTCTTCCCAGAGACATAGGGTATGCCCTTCAGCTCCTTACAAAGCCAGAGATCTCTCTCTGCCTCATTAGAACCTTTTCACTACTTATCTCTAGGGAGTTGAAGACACATTTTCCAGAAATATCCCAGGAAATGCCATTTTCCTTCTTTAAGAGCTCTAATCAAGAAGATGAGAAATAAAGATTGCTAGGAAATTAGGTTAGGATGATGGGGAGGAAAGACCAGTCTCCTGTAGTGAATATTCACACTGGGTACTATCCACAGGGCTATTACAATGTGTGGGGGTGGTGGGGACATTCTGGGTGTCCTGTCAGAACAATAATAAGTCCCATAGGTAATGATGAAAATTTCCCCAAAAGTTTCAGCAGAATACACTACAGTCATCATGATGTTAGCAAAGGTGTGATCAACTATTGACAGGTCAGACTGGTGATAAGTACTGGGGCTTCCCAGATGAGCCCTCAGGCACCAGGAACAAACACTCCCATGAAGAGAGATGTTATTCATGCACTTGAGTTTGAGGAAAGATGCCTGGCTAGTGAGCGGCTAATCAGGGTGATGTAAAGACATTCTCAGTGAGAAAATCAAACATGTCACAGTCATGGGGAGAGTATGTTGTGTGTCACTGCTATTGTACTTCACCTAAAGCTACATAAAAGGCCAATTCCTTGATCTGGAGCCACCTGTGACAATGCATATGGCTTAGGAAAGGAGATGCAGCCAGTGTTGTATAAAGTATCCTTTGGAATTTGAGAATGTCAGTCAAAGGGTACTTTGCCCTAAGAGCTGTACCAGAGCCCCTCTTCACCCTTTAAATTACTGACAGCCAAGGAAGTGAAGATCTGGTAACGTGTTCAGCCTGGATTGCACAATCTGCAGAATGCTGGACTGTGGCTTCAGAAGTATACTTGGTGGACCCAGAACAAATGAATGACATGAGGTGAACTGTGTCCTTTTAGATGTTGTATCACACTGACAGTCCATGCTAGCCAAGGTCAGCTATCTCAGGAATATCCAATTCTGGAAGCCAAGGGACGATGCCTGCCCTACACAGTACTTCATCTCAGTCAAAGGTGACACACAGATACTCGGAAAAAGACTACCAGATGAGACTCTGCCCTAGCAGGTACTGAAAGCCCTGACTTGATTCTCCCCTTCTGTGGCTGTCAGTTCTCCCATTCCTTTATAGGTAGAGAGTGTCTCAGAAGTCAGCTGGTTTCCTTGCCTCCCTGCATAAGGTGACCCAAGAGACAATTTCCTTGGGCTTATTCACAGTTGCACAGGATACAACTTGGCTTCAGAGCCTTCAGTCTTCTTTTGTCAGAGCCAGAAGAAAACTGGTACTATCCACAAGCACTCAGGGCGTGTGGGGGTGCCCAAGTCACTTCCTGGATGCTTCAGACCTTCATATTGATGGAAAAGTCATGCAGGACAAAACTTGGTCATCAGATCCACCTACCCTTCCTCACTTACAGTTGAAGACACCCAGAGAAGTCAGGAAGGGAACAGTCTCTGTCCTAATACACTGCCTCTAAAAGCTCTCAGGCTACACCGGAGATCTGTGTGCCACTCATACAGCAGGGATCTCAGAAACCTTAGGACTCACTGGCAGACAGCAATGCTTGGGGACTCCTACCCTGCTAGTGGTTGTGATGTGAAGTATGAAAACCTCAAGCTTTGCCAGGGCAGTGTCCTCTCCCTATTTTTAGTGCAATAATTCCTAAAGAAATGGAGTGGGGATGAAGAGCAGTGATGATACTAAAATAGTTCCCCTGATTCCTTCCTCACTCAGAGGGAAAGCATAATACCTCCAGCAGAGCAGGCTGTCAACACCTGACTCTCTGCCAAACTAAACATCAGAAATCCCTAACTCTGGGTCTGCCCTTTAGGAACTCAGAGAAGGATAGGCTCATTGCTTCCCAGAGGAGCTGCTGAGCCTTACTCCTGGGAGGCCCAGGTCAAGTTCAACTCCTCCAGGAAGCTCCCCATCTCCTGCCCAGTAATCACTGTGCATTCCCCTGGAACATCTATTTTTTGCTGTTTTACATGAAACCAAATTCCAGCTTCCTTCTGTGTGTCTCTGGTCTCCCTGTGCTCTCCATTCTATCTCTATAGTTGCCTGCTCAGTCTTTTCAACAACATGTCTTTGGTTGAGTCTTATAGGCACTGGACAAATGTCCTAAGGGTCATGGGTGTCTCCACAACACTGATGACATCTCATCACCAGATGATGACAGAGCTCTCCAGGATATAAGAGATTTTCCAAGGAAGGAATTGCTAATGTCACATGGTACAGTCCTCACCTCCCTGAAGTCAATGTGCCCTTTACCGGAGATTCTCCATGGTAAGGGGAAGGATGAGAAAGTGTCACCAGCTAGACACAGATGGAGCACTGGGTTCAACCAGATCCTAGTCCCCCTCAGTGAGCTGAAATGAGATGGGGTGCAGGAAGGCTTCAGGAGCTGCTAGGCACTCCCATCCACTGTGCTCTCTGAGGTTTACTGAGGCTCAGTGATTCCTTTCAGGTAGAGAATGAGCATCAGACAAGGCTGTGTCTTCTCCCGCACAGCATTAAAGTACTAAAAATGGTACTAAGGACCACAGCTATAATCCCAATCCCCTGGCACCTCCCCATAAGTAACCTGTCACTGAAGAATGAACTACTGGTCCAGTTCAATGAAGGTCCAACTTGAGGGAGGTTGGCAAACTCTCTCTGATCCCCTGAAAGTGGTGGCAGGTGAGGGCTTGCCACAACACCAATAATTATGCTGGATTAGGATCTTCCACAACTGAGGTGCAAGATAGCAGCTGCAATCCTCTTCCCTATGGACTCAAGCAAATAAATTTAGGCTAGAAGATTTTGCTAAAGGTGCCTTTAAGTCCCTGTACTATTGCTGTGAAGAGACATCATGACCAAGGCAACTCTGATAAAAGAAAGGATTTAATTGTGGGCTTGCTTACAGATTCAGAGATTTACTCCATTACTGTCATGGTGGCACCAATGCTGCTGCAGCAGTAGATGAGAGCTGCATCCTGATCTGCCAAGAGAGAACTGGGTCACCCCTGGCTTCTGAAACCTCAAAGCCCATCCCCTAGTGACATACTTCCTCCAACAAGGCCACACATCCTAATCCTTCTCAAGTGATGCCACTCCCTGATGACTAAGCATTCAGGTATATGAGCTTGTGGGGAATCTGTTGCTGGATCCTAAGTGCTCCCTTGAAGGAGGGGGTGAGAAGAAGTTGTGTCAATGACACAGACACTGGGAGTCAATGGAAGGCAGACATCAGACTTCTTTATTCAATAACAGAGAAGGATTTACATACCCTCCTCCCAGCACCCAGTCTGTGTCCCAATCTGGTGGCATTACATGGTTGTCCCTCATTGGCTGAACATGATCAGGAACTCTGACTGCAATCAGCAACTCTGACAGTGCCTTATTGCTAGGGCCTAGGTCAGACTCCATATGATCAGGAACTCTGACAGTGACCAGGAACTCTGAAATTACCAGTTGCTAGGCCCTCAGGCAGACTCCAGGATGGCTCATAAGGAAGTACATTATGTGCATGCCTTGGCAACTGGTTTGAGCCAATTTCCTTGTCTCTATGGGCCTGTCCTACTACAGGGATCATTCTTATTTGAACCACATCAATGCCCCTGTTTACAATGCAAGATTGATCTCATCGTCAGCATAAGCATCTATGTGTATCTGGATGGCTCAGTTGTCTTATCTATAAAATAGAGTGATAATGTTGAACTTAATTATTGTAGGAGAAAGATGCCTTTGCTTTTTTGGGAGCCACCTGATACTTCCCCCACCCCCTGGTACCCTCTAATTTCAGTTCAGCTGCCATATAACATCCTTCCTCTTACTTTGAGCACTCCAGAGGTCTGGTTACTTTCCTTTTTATTTCTGCATGGAACCTGGCTTCCAGGCAGGTAACATGTTTGCTGGTGAAGGTGGTGCAAGTGTTACAGCTCCAGAGGGAAACGTAACCTGACTTGTTGGGAAGTCAGGTGATACCTGAAGCAGTGTAGGGAGGCATCCTGGATACCTACAGCTCTGGAGGGAAAGATATTCTCACTTGTTGGGAAGTCAGGCTATACCTGAAGCTGGGGTCTGGTGGGGGATGGTTTCCCTCCAGGATGTAGCAATCCTTGTCTTCTCTGAGAGAGAGCCATTACAGCTGAGCCCTGTTCTACCCCCTTTAAGGGAGCTGCCCAGCAGAGGTATCCATTTTTTCTGCGCTCCGACTAAGGGAAAGTCCCAGCAGAGATACCCATTTCTTCTCAGCTCAGACCCAAGATGTTACCTCTGCTTCATTCTGCTTAAGGGGAACCCACTGCAGAAATGTAGCAATCTGCTCAGGAGCTGGCGAAAAAGTTGCTATTTATGCTCCTCTCTTGAAGGGGTTTCCTAGCAGAAGTATCCATTTCTTCTTCTGCTTAGTTCCCCTAAGAGAACATCCCAACAGAGACTGTGCCCCTCACCTGTGAAAGAAGATCTTCACCCAAAATCTTGAAAGAAAGAGATTTATTTGGGAAGGAGGAATGAGGATAGAGGCTGACTCTGCCAGGGTGGAGAAGGACAACTGATAACTGAACAGGCAGAGAGGCTTATGTAGGGCTTCTTAGGGGTAGAGCTTTTCTAGGAAGAAAAATTTCTGACCAGGGATTGGTTGGTTTTCTTGCTCAGGGATTGGTTGATTTAGTTGGTCAGGGGCAGAGTTGGCTCTGGTTTTAGGGCCAAAGCGCGTTTTTTATTGGTCCATTTTTTTTTTAGCTCTTTGCCTGTAGTTTCAGAGCCAGGGTGTATTTCTTTTACTGCCTCTGGTTCCAGGGCCAAAGTGTGATTCTTTGGCTGTGTTTTCAGGGTCAGAGTGTGTTTCTTTGTTTTTCATTTCAGGGTTAAAGTGTTTCTTTCACTGGCTTGGGTTTCAGGACCAAGATGTGTTTCTTTTTCCTTTCTTTTTTTTTTTAAGTAATTTTCTTTATTTTATTTTTTATCCATTTACATCCATTTTACACACCAATCAAAGATCCCCTCTCTCCCCTCCTCCTGTCACTCCATCTTCCTCTACCCAACCCACCCTTCACTCCCCCCCACACAAGAAGGCAAGGCCTCCCATGGGAAGGCACATCCAGTAGATGCAATCCAAGCCCTTCCTTCTGCCTCAAGGATGCACGAGGTGTCCCATCTGGAACAGGGATGGAAGGGGAAGGAATGAAAAAGATACCATGATAGAGGAGATATTATGGGGATAGAGAGAAACCCGGTGCTAGGGAACTTGCCAGGAATCACCAAGGATGATCCCAGCTTGGACTACTAGAAATAGTGGAGAGGGTGCCTGAACTGAACTGGCTCACCCCAGTCATCAGACTGGTGAATACCCTAACTGTCATTACAGAGCTTCTCTCCAATGACTGACAGAAGCAGATGCAGAGATCCACAGCAAAACACCAGGCAGAGCTCCAGAAATCCAGTCAAAGAGAGAGAAGAGGAATTCTAGGAGCAAGTGCATCAGAATCATGATGGGGAAACATGCAGAGATGACCAAACCAAACTAGTAGGAACTCATGAATGTTGGATCAACGGCTGTGGAGCCTGTATGGGACTGGACTAGGCCCTCTGCATGGTGAGACAGTTGTGTAGCTTGATCTGCTTGTAAGGGCCCATGGCAGTAGGATCAGAATCCATCTCTTGTGCATGAGTGGGCTTTTTAAAGAAATTTTCTATTCATTTTACATGCCAATCACAGATCCCCCTCCCCTTCCTTCTCCCACTGTTTCTTTCACAGGCTCTGGTTTCAGGGCCAGGGTGGGTTTCTTTGGCTGGACCTTTTACACTACAGGTGGGCTTCTCCAGAGGTCTCCAAGCAAACAGTCTTGGTCCTGGCACTCCTCTCTACTGATTGGAAAGAAAAACAAGCTTGTAATGTTTATTAGAAATTCTGTCTCAGGTTATCCCTATGAGGAGAAGCAAGAGGGCTCAGAGCAGGCAGAGAGAGAGAGAGAGAGAGAGAGAGAGAGAGAGAGAGAGAGAGAGAGAAATGAGTGACCCTGGGAACTTTCCAACAACAATATGATAGCAGTTGCTTGGGAAATGAGTGCTATTATCCCATGTCATTTGATTTCTCTGGTTTCAAGGACTGTGAACTGAACCTGATCTCTAAGCTTCCTTTATTCATGCAGGCAGCTTCTCTCTCCCTGGAGAGATGTCTACCTGAGACTGTCACTACATTAGAAAGGTTGATAACCACAGCCAAAGATGGTCTTGGTAACATGCAGATTCCTGGGCTTTGGCTTAGACACTTTGGCCAGGCCAGTAGTATAATAAGCCCTCTCTGCACACTGTTCAATTTATCAGGAAGACTCCAGTGAGCCTGGACCCCATGAATCCCCTCTAGGAAGTATCCAAGATGCTTATGACTGCATGTAAGCTAGGAGAGCATCCCTGGCTTATACCTAAGGCTTTCATGTCCAAAGGCCCAGCAATTGTCTCCAGAGCCTTGGCTCTGCTGGGTAGCTAGGGAGAGCTCTGCCTGCTGCAGGAAATCCAGACTGGTCTATCAAATAAGAGGCTTCAGCTTCCCAACTGCTATATGTTCTGGGAGACAGAACCGGAGAGCACACAGGGCCAAGTCAGGTCATGTTTCTACATACTGCTCCATCAGCTCTCTCTCCACTGTGAAGACAGGCTGTTCTTCAATTTTATTTATATTATTGTCTTAGGGAGGGTCTCTTTTAGCCCATGCTTGCCTCAGACTCCTGATCGTTCTGTGTATACTTCTCTGGTACTGGGATCACTGGCATGTCACCACACCACCATGCCTGGTAGCTCATCTTTATTGGATGTTCCCTTCAGTGTTACCCCTTCGTGCCTGCTGACACTTATAACCTCCATAATTGTCAGCTGAATGAACGAATTATGGGTAGAAAAAAAGATTGTTAACAGCTAACAATAATACAAATAGAATGCAGTAAGTGCTAAATGGTAGTGGAATGTGATACAGACAGCAGGGAAGGAAGGGGGAAGGACATTGTCTTCTCTCTACTGTCACAACATTGTCAATATTTCCTCACTGAGGGTCTTTGTCCATTTAGAGAACATCAGAGATGTGTGTTTGTCTGTTGTCATGCATAGATCCAAGTCTTCTTCCTCACTCTGTATGAAACAAAACTTCTGTAACCTCCAAAGCCTTTGTGGTCCCCTTCCTAGCATCATTCTGGCAGCCTCACCTTCTTTCATCCAACATTTGTTTAAAAATCTCAAGGGAAACATGGTTTTCCTTCATGATTTCACTATAAATGTTTATGTCACTTGACAAGACAAGGTTGAGAGTTGCCTGGTATGGAATTCTGTTCTCAAAACTTTAATACATTTATTCATCTGTATATTTATATATGTGTTTGCACACATGTGCCAGAGCATGGTTGAGGTTCAATGGACAAGTTGCAGTCATTAGTTCTCTACTCTCACCATGTCCATCCCAGGGTCATACTCAGGAGTGCTAATTCTGTGGATTCCTTGACTCTGGGTGGAGTATAGACTACTCACAGCTAAGAGGAATGTGGATGACAAGAGAAAGACCTGGACCAATTTTGAAACATTCAGAACATGTCATCCTCATTTCAGGACTCAGTCAGCTCCAGTTTGGCATGGACAAGCCATAGAAACTGTCTTGCATTCACCACAATGTATGGGCTCTTGGAGAAAATAAGGAGACAATAAATCATAGTTAGCCAAGCATCTATAGATGATGTGTTGGGGCATTTGGAGAGTAACAAAGGTCTTAGCAAATCTACCAATTTGAGATGCCCACATTCTCTTAATCTGTTTCTCTCATGATGTTTTGCTATTGGCCTTCTTTATTTCTATGATTTGTGTAGCCAAGATAAAATAAGAAAAAGTCCCAAATCACTCAAATGGACTACATAGTAATATATTTATATGCGTGCATCAGACAGAGAGATTCTAGCATAAGTGAGGAAGGGGAAGCCAGTTGTCTCAGCTTCAGTGGGCCAAGACCTGGCACCCCCAACTACATACCATTCAGAGAACAATTTGTGGCACATTTTTATTTTCTCCATCAATAAGGTGGGTCTCAGGGGTACAATTGCATGTTTCTAGGCTTGTCTGCATTATCTTTATCTGCTTAGTAATTTTCCAGTCCATCACCCAAACCACAGATTTTAACATGCTACATATCTATGTTTATGGTCTCTCTGTATATATGTCCTTTATTGGAAATATTCATCCTCAAAATGAATGTTTGACACAGCTAACTAAAGGGAAGAAATGGAGGTGGGAGGAGTTTAGAAGCTTCTAGGAAACCTCCAATTTGCTGTATGACACTCCATAGGATGTAACAGTGTCAATTTTACATCCCCATCATCCCTAATGTACTAAGATTGAACTTAGCACATTATATTTGCTAGGCAAGTATTCTGTCTCTGAGTTATATTCCTGGGTTGTAGCTCCATTCATCTGCTACAACTACTAGAGGGCAGAAATCAAGATGAGCTTTAACTGTCAATTTAGCCCCCATAAGAATGGTCCACTTGAGTAGCTGACAGAGTCTTTTCAAGACTAGGCATGCTTATCTGAGACAGAAGAAGTGCCCCAGTCCACATCACACACTCTGCACAGTTTAGTCTGAGAAAGGTTGATTAGTAAACTGTTATCTGTCTGCACAAATGCAAGGAGAAGAAGCCATGTAATCTATCTGGTAGCATTTATCCAAAGAGCCAAGTACTATGCTGAGGATTCACATGGAATAAGGCATGGCTGAACATAAGCTCCTTACCAATAATGGAAAGATGGACAGGAAGACACATGCCACAAGTTGGTGATTGTTAGTGTAGGATGAACGAAGTCTCAGCTGGTTCCAGTGTGTTTCCAGGTACTGGATCAGAGTCAGTGCAGAATGAGAAAGTGACCAATGAAAGGGAGGAACTACTTCTCTGTCTTTCGAGATCTTAAAAGCTATGGTTTGAGAAAGAGACTGGAACTTACAAGGATAATTCCTTCACACATTAACTCTCTGAATTACTATGAGTCTCAGGTCAGATCCATTCCAGGAAAACTTCAGAAGAATAAAGCCTCATCTGAAAGAAACCTTTCCTCAATACACTGTGACTTCTGCTATGGTAAAAGAGTAGCATCAACCATCCCTCTCCCTTTCAAGCCTTGCAGAGACACACTCTCCTCCAGAAGCATGTGGCTTTTGCTTCAGGTTCCATCCATGCAGGCAAATGTGAAGTTTCTACTTAGCACTGCTTAGTTGGTGCATCACAGGTATATCTTACCCCATCTCTATCCCTAGGCGGGTCTTAAAAGTCTGCATTTCATCTGATGGTCCTACTCTGCATTGTCGTCTAGATGAGAGGTGACATAACTGCTCCAACTCTGACAATAAGAGATGCTGAGTGATGATGCTGAACCCAGGAACACTCTGCTTGAATGCCTGGCATCCCAAGAGGTCTCCATGCCTACCTCATGGTCCTGTCGCTACAATTCTCCAGAAATGTCTCTCTTCGGTTGGGTGTAATCCTGTCCAACTAATACACTAGAAAGCTGGAAGGACAAAAGTCAAGTGCAGGGGCCGGAGAGATCATTCATCCTTTAAGAGGTTGTGTAACTCTCCCAGAGGACCCACAGTGTAGCTAGCAATCTTCTGTAACTCCAGTTCCATGTGGAATCCACTGCCCTTTCTGGCTTTAGTGCAATCTGATTGCTCATGGTGCATAGAAAGCAGGCAAAATACCCATATACATAAACACAAGTAAATGAATCCCAAAAGAATTCCATGCAAAATGAATAGGCAAGGCAACAGCACATTAAAAGACCACATCTCAATAGTCTTAGAAGGTTACTGGCCCTGCACTGCCACTGTCACTGGTGCTGTACTTCAGGAAAGGAAGGCAGACATCCATAGGTTTCCTCATTTCTTCTATATTCCTGTAACGAATGTTCTCATCTCCTGAGATGCATTAGAAAACATAAGTGTATTTCTCAAAAATCTGATATGAATGATCATGTCATGAACATGTGTGTATCTATTCTCTGCTTTTTGGAGTAGCTAGACATGTGAAGTCAAGTGTTTAACATGGATCTTTTTCCATCATGAAGTGGATATTCATGGAGTAGGCCATGCGATTCACACCGAAGACACCATCTTGATTTGTAACCATGTCTGACTGGGAACTCACAATGTAGCCTAAGTCTCCTGGAACTTGCAGAGGTCCATCTTTGCCTGTTGAGTTCTAAGGTTACAGGAATGTGATACCACACCTGACTACAAAAGCTACTTTCAGAATGAAGAGAATGTACCAGGCTTAGCTGCCCACCATGGGAGAACTTACCCTGTTGGAGGAGGATAGGAGGGATGGAGAAAAATTTGGGAGGCGGGAGAGGGAGGAGCAATGAGAGGTGGATCTGTGGTTGGTAGGTAAATTGAATAAAAAATTTTAAAAAAAAGAATGAAGAGTTGGAAATTACTTTTTTATTTTTGAAATTACAGAGATTTGACTGAATAGGGGCTTAAAAGGGCACTTAATGTATCCAGTGTATAGCCTTAGCAAAATATAAAATGAAAGAAAGAACAAAAGAGCCAAAAAGTAACAAAACAGCAAAACAAAACAAAGAACAACAAAACCTAAATTCATGCAAACCCAAAAACAAACCAAAACTATTTACACTAAGAAGCATTCTCATCATACAGATTTAGTGCACTGTCCTACACCCTGTGGCTGGCTTTGGACACAAGTTGGAAGGCAATCCTGAATTGAAATAACCTCTTCAAGACAAGTGTAGTCATGCCACTTTGGGGCTTTTAGGTTAGGCTGTTTCCAAAGTTGATCTTATGCTTTGTTGGCCACTATATGATTCTGTCAGCCAACATGTGTCTGTGGGCTGATTCAAGACAAAAAAGAACGTGGGGAGCATCTGCTATTCAAAGACATAAAATCTCATGTTGGCATCCTTCTTAAATCATTTCTCAGGACAATTCACTTCACCATCACATGTGCATGTAACTGAGTAGCCCCAGCATTGGACTGGAGTGAGAATATGATGCTTCCTTTGTGTTTCTGGATAGCAGCATGACATCAACACAGTCTCCGTTGACATATCTCCCTCCACATATGAAGGGCTGAGGACTCAGTCAGCTACCAAAAGTTTGTAGCAATAAACTTTCAGAGTAGCTATGAGCAGAAACATATTCTCTCTCCATGTTGTTGTGGCTCTCACAGGGAACACTTGCTGGTAGATGTCAGTTTTTTCTGCATAATTCTTGGTGATTTTTTTTTGAATCTCAATAATCTTCTTGATGGTTTCTTTACTCCATAACTAGTGAGTCAACAGACTCATGGGTCAGATTTGGAGGGAACACCTGCAGGGCAGATGATATTTGCCTCACTGGTGATTTCAGAACTAGTAGTACATGTCTTGTTCTGAGGAGGGCTTGATCATAGAGTGGAGAATGTCAGGGGTTCTGGTTGACTATGGATTCCTTCAGCCTCCTCAGTTCTCATAAAGGGTGCTATGAGAGAAGAAAAGGCAATGAGATCCAACAACAGCCTTGCTGGGTCACTGGTTAGACAAATTCAGGGCCTATTCATACATAGGAAAACAGAATCAAGGAAGAACTCTACCCTACAAATGCCATGTTGCTAGGGATGGGATGTCATGATGGCTCACTTGCTTATGACACTTAGTGCTCCTGCTGCAGCATCTCTGTCGGCAGGATGTTCTCATCCTGAGCTGTGGACTGTTCCAGCTCATGTTGAAGTTTTTCTGACCTAGAGGAGGAAGTTAGTAAGGGCAGAGTCCTGGTGGGGTCTTCCATGTCACCTGTCAGTCTGTGATATCAGAAGAACTCAAATGTGCTGGAGAGTCAACAATGATCTTTGGCAGCAGTCATTATTTGTACCCCTAAGGAGTAAGTGTCACAGAATAGCTGGGCCTTGAATTATTTTCTGCCCTTAACAAGTACCAGATGTTGATCTGAGTACTGTATGTACTGTGCTCTTTGAGAAAGAACAGGATTTTTCCTACAGTCTAAGGACATCAATTAAACAAAAGGAATCATATTAAAGTCATACATAACAGAACAGCGGAGATACACAGACTGTTCATGATGAGTTTTTCATCGACCACCTCATTTTTTTCCTTGTCCAATTTCTGTTTATTTCTTTCTAGGCAGAGTTATAATATGCATCTCTGGCTCACTTGATACATGTTCTAGGATGGCTACAAAAGGCCAGAGATTTCCTGCCTGTGCTCCCAAAGAGCTTGGATTAAAAACATGCGCCATCACACACACCTGTCCTTATTCCTGATTTTAATTGATATTATTTTATTTTTCTCTCCATGTTGTATAATGCTGTCACAAGTTGATATAGAAAACCTAAAATTTCAAGTGGTGTTCCCTCTATTCTTTTTTTAGAGGGATTACATGAGCAAGCGTGGTAAAGATCTTGATGGGGAAATCTACAGAAACAACTGAACCAAGCTCAAAGGAACTCAGGAAATTTAGACTGACAGCTGTGGTACCTGCATGGACTTGACGAGACCCTCTGCATATGGGAGACAGTCGTATAGCTAGGTCTGTTTGAGGGGTCCCTGGAAGTGCAATCAGGATCTATCCCTGGTGCATGAGCCGTCTTTTTGGATCCCATTACCTAAGGTTGAACACCTTGCTCTCGCTTGATAAAATGGGGAGGGGCTTGGTCCTGCCTCAACAGAATGTACCAGGCTTAGCTGTCCCACCATGGGAGAACTTACCCTGCTGGACGAGGGGATGAAAGGTGGGAGGAGAAGCTGGGTGGGGAGTGGGAGGAGGGAAGAAAGGGGGATCTGTGGTTAGTATGAAAAATGAATAAAAAATAATTTAAAAAGACCATCTCATTTTTATACATAGACTTAATACAACTTTGCAAACTAGACAGCTGAATAAGGTCATATGAAATGATCAGGCCTCCTGTTTAGAAGGCACCTTACACCCAGGTAATATGCAAGATGGAGCCTGTCATGCTAGAGCAGCATTTCTTTTTTTTTTAGTGTCATATTTTATTATTTGATGTTTTATTATTTCTTTTCCAGTATAATATTTTTGACTGAATACATATTTTATTTATTTATTTATTTTTGAATTTATTTTATTTTATTTTACAATATAATTCAACTTTACATATCAGCCATAGATTCCCCCGTTCTCCCTCCTGCCGCCCCACCCCCCTCTCCCTGGCCCACCCCCCATTTCCATCTCCTCCAAGGCAAAGACTCCCCCAAGGATTGAGATCAACATGGTGGACTCAGCCCAGGCAGGTCTAGTCCCCTCCTCCCAGGCTGAGCCAAGGGTCTCTACTAAGCCCCAGGTTTCAAACAGCCAATTCATGCACTGAGCACAGGACCCGGTCCAACTGCCTGGATGCCTCCTAAACAGATCAAGCCAATCAACTGTCTCACCCACTCAGAGGGCCTGATCCAGTTGGGGGCCTAGAGCAGCATTTCTTGAGTTGTGTGTAGATGTAACCAACCGTCTTATTAAATAAGAAACACAGAGCCAATGTAAAGATGAAAGCCCAAGAGGTCAGAGCTAAGAGTCTTACCACTTTTCGCCAGCTAGCCTCTCCCGCCAAGAGACCTCTCCGAAAAGGGAGTTATTTCCTGTGCGTTGGCCTTATAAAGAGTCCTTGTTCTTCCTTCTCATTGGTTGTAAACCCAACTACGTGACTGCCTCGTCACTGCCTGTCTGTACAGACCTCCAGGTCTTCTATGGTTGGTATTGAGATTAAGGGCGTGTGTCTCCAATGCTGGCTGTATCCTTGAACACACAGAGATCTACCTAGTTCTGCTTACCAAGTGCTGGGATTAAAGGCGTGCACCACCACCGCCCTGGCTTTCGCTATGGCTTGCTAATAGCTCTGACCCCTAGGCAACTTTATTTATTAACATACAAATAAAATCACATTTCAGCACAAATAAAATACCACTATACATGTGTCTGAGAATATTGTCACTGCATGGTCTCTGGCAATAAACAAAAACAGCTGTGTTATCCTTAGGCCTACAGCTGGGAATCTACATCCTGGTACTCTAGAAGAGTCTGTTACACAACACTTGGTGAAGGTTCTGAACAATCCTCAGCAGAGACATCCTGCCTGGGTTCATCCTGCCAATGACTAAACTTATTATACCCCAGTACACTTTACATGGGAAATGCTCAAACAATGAAGACAGTCAGTGTTACATCAAATAGTGACAAGGGTGTGAATCTCATCCCTACAGGTGACATTCCTGAATAAATATGTAATTTCAGATATGGTGATATACACGTTTAAATCCCATCACTTGTGAGGCATGAGCAGGCAGAGCTCTACAAGTTCGAGGAAAGCCTGCTGAGAACATACCAGAGAGATCAGAAGGGAGGGATGGAACACAAGCCTACAGACACAAGGAGTATCAAACATACTCTTTGCTGGTTCTTGTTGACGGGACCAGCATGATACTCTGAGTTCTGAGTTGGTCTACCCCTGCTTGGAGTGAGGAGTCTTGCTGATAAGCAAAAGCCCACAAAGGACAGAGAGCCCTGGTACAGGGGAC
>CABHPH010136736.1:5659-42198 GCA_902168325.1 Peromyscus nudipes
GAGAGAGAGAGAGAGAGAGAGAGAGAGAGAGAGAGAGAGAGAGAGAGAGAGAGAGAGCTGGGATTGAGCTGGGAAGATAAACATTTGGAGGTCCCTGTGAAAACAGTGCTATAATAACTTATTTTAAAAAAGATGTATTTATTATGTATACAGTGTTCTGTCTGCACATATCCCTGCAGGCCAGAAGAGGGCGCCAGATCTCATTACAGATGGTTGTGAGCCACCTTGTGGGTGCTGGGAATTGAACTCAGGACCTTTGGAAGAGCAGCCAGTGCTCTTAACCTCTGAGCCATCTCTCTAGCCACTACAATTTTAAAAATTAATTAAATGACATTTTTCTGCTTGAGCAATAACCACCTTCTAGTATCTTCGTGGGTAATTTTGCAGCTAGGGGTTTTCTCGGGATATGTATTATAGATTGATGTTGGAAAATTTCTAAAACTCCCCACTGCACCTCTTTCTCTTGTGTTTTGAGATGGTAGCCCAGGCTGGCAAGCCTGGAACCCACTATGTAGTCCAGGCTGAACTAGTTTTTCATTTCATTCTTTCTATTATTTTTAATATCCTCAAGGTTTATAAATTTTTATTTATTTATTTTTTATTTTTTAGGGCCTTTTTGTTTGTTTGTTTTGTTTGTTTGTTTGTTTTCGAGACAGGGTTTCTCTGTGTAGCTTTGCGCCTGTCCTGGATCTTGCTCTGTAGACCAGGCTGGCCTCGAACTCACAGAGATCCACCTGGCTCTGCCTCTCAAGTGCTGGGATTAAATATGCGCGCCACTGCCACCCAGCTATTTATTTATTTTAAGACAGGGTCTCCTAGTGGAGGGAAGGGCCTACAGTAACCTCTTCCTTTCTCCCTGTGGTTCACTCAGGGTTTTCTCTTTGTTTGTTGTTTTGAGACAGTCTCAAAACATGTAGCCCAGGCTGGCCTAAAGTGCTAATCCTGCTTCAATCTCCCTGGTTCCAGAAAACTCATATTTTTGAGGTTCTAGGGCAATGGAACCCAGGTACCAGTTCATGCTAAGCAAGTGGTCCACCAGTGAGTTATGCCCAAAGCTGATTTGTTTTCTTTTCAGCTGGCTCTTGCTGTGTAGCCTAGGCTAGCTTGATTTCACTAGCTTCCTGTTTCAATTCCTGGTGCTGGGATTGCAGGCATTTACCACCTGGCCTAGCTTGTCTTCCATTCTTCTAAACGGCTCCAGGGGCAGCAAAATGGCCCAGCAGGTAAAGGGGCTTGCCACCAAGCCCGCCCGTGGAAGTGTGATCCCTGCAACCCACACAGTGAAGAGAAAATATCTTGTTTCTCGTCTTGCTTTTTTTCTTCCTGTTTTTAAATTATTAATTTATTTATTTTACATCCTGACCACATCCTCCCCTCCCTCTTCTCCTCTCACTCTCTCCCCCTCCTCCAACCTCCCCCTCTTAACCCAGCCCACCTCTGTATTCACTCAGAAAGGGGCAGGCCTCCCATGGGCATCAGCAAAGCATGGCATATCAGCTTGGGCAAGGCGATCCAGCATGAGGAACAGGTTCCCAAGAGCCAGCCAAAGCACAGGGGACCACCCTGCTCCCACTGCCAGGATTTTATTTTATGTGTGCGTGTTGTCTGCATGCATGTATATGTACCTGTGGGTGCCTGGTGCCTGAGGAGGTCAGAGGGAGGCTTCAGAATCCCTGGAACCGGAGTTATATTTGTGAGCTGCCATATGGGTGCTGGAAACTGAACCTGGGTCCTCTGCAACAGCAACAAGTGTTCTTAGTCGCGGAGCCCCCTTTTGGAGATAAGGTTCCATGTAGCCCAGACTGGCCATGTACCTGAGGACCACCTGAACTGCTGATCCTCCTGTCTCCACTTCTTGAGTGCTGAAATCACCCATTTGTGCCAGTGTTCCCAGCTCAAGTGCAGATGACATAGATACATGAGTGAGAGACGGGCCAGTGAAAGAAGGGACCTGGGAGGGGAAACTGAGGTAGACTTGGAGGGGCAGAGAGGGAGTTTCATAAAAGGAGAAAGCTGGACCCAGGAGAGGAGCGTGAAGAGGCCCCAAGGTAGGAGGTGGTGGCAAGCCCTCCCTGTTCTGATTTTGCTTGTGGTCGTGGAGATGATATTTGGAGGGAGGTGCCTCTTGAAGCTGTGCTGGTTTCCTGCTGGAGGGCCTGAGAATTCAAGACACAGCTTAGCACAGTGAGGTGTGACTCCAGTTTATAATCATACCACCCCCATTCTCTCTTACTGCCTCCCTCAGACACAGCATCTTTGTCTTAAACACTGGGTAATGTTTACTTGTTTCTTGTTTTTACTGCCAAGAATATTATAGAAAAGTATTTTTTAATGTTTAAACATTATATATTTAATTTAACACACTCATACACATGATATGCAAACACAGCTGCACATGCTATGCAAATGTATACCTACCTGCATGTGATAATTCAAGTGTGTATTTGCACATGATATGTAAATATGTTTGCATGGGATAGTCATGTGTCTGTATTTGTGCATGGTTCCCGTTTATGCCATAGGTGGAAAGCTGTAGGTGGGCAGGGGTCTCTGTCACTTTTCCTGGACTGACCTGACAGTTGTTGGTGGAGAAGCTTGGCACTAGAGTCAGTCCTCTAGTGATTCCTTCTTGCCACCTTGCTAACACGCATGAAGAGAACATGTGATTTGCATATGATCTGCATATCCTACAAGCTTACAGGATGTCCTGGTGGGTATGCTCTTATTACCATACAGTGGTGAAAGCTGGGTGGTGGTGGCGCACACCTTTAATCCCAGCACTCGGGAGGCAGACCTGGCGGATCTCTGTGAGTTCGAGGCCAGCCTGGGCTACAGATGTAAGTTCCAGGGAAGGTGCAAAAACTACACAGAGAAACCCTGTCTCGAAAAACAAAAAACAAAAAACAAACAAACAAAAACACCATACAGTGGTGAAACCTTCCAGTGCGTTTGACTTCATCCAACTGTAGGTATTTGCAATGACCCTGGGGTGTGCTTTAAGAGTTTTTATCATTGGAAAGTGGTACCTAGAAGTCTTTTATGAGGTAAGCTCTGGCATCCAGAATTTTCAACTTGGACCTGTGTGTGTGCCATTTCCCAAGATGTACTTGGGAAATATACAAGGTAGAAAGAATTTAACACACGAGGAGGCAGCTGTCTGGGCTGGAGTTTGCTTGTGTTGCCTAGACTGTGCACACAGCCTTCATCACCTGCTGGCGTCTACAGAAAGAGCTGGCACACAGACTGTCACTTTATCACACATGAAAACTGGAGGTCAAGCGCCCCGATTTTTTCTGCATGGTTCGACACTTCTATACCCACTTCTTGTTGCTCTGAAGCTGAATTAGCAATGGGCGTGGAGATTGTTTTTTAATTTACATTTACATGGAAAATTTGGTCCTTCTAAGAGTTGAAGATAATTTGTACCAAAAAGTAAATAGCTTTTGTTCAAAATGTTCCTGAGGTCACTTGATTCCAGCCAATAGGTGGCCCAGGAATGTCTGTGTTGGCACGTGTCAGTGACCTGTTGGGCAAGCATTGTTTTTATACCCATCATTATACTTTGAACTTTGACATGATCATGGAGAGAATGTACTGACTTCATGAGTGGCTCAGCACTGCCTTGGATTTGGCTGCTCATTGGGAGTTTGGGGACAAATGAGGCAAAGGATTCTCAAAGCTGGAAAGATCATGAGTCACGGAGGCGGTACACAAGAGAGGAACTGTTATATAAAAGTGTCCTTGGTTTCCAGAACTCTCCAGAACTTTATTGGTAAAGCCTCTGTTATCCTGCTGACAGTTGGAGAAACATCTAGTAAATGAGGGAAGGCCTTGTTCCTTCAATCTAATGGACCGTGATGACAAGCAGCTTTAAAAGGGACTCTCCAGACCACACCCAGTAGACAGTTCCAGTACTGAGGTGCTCAAGGGGCTCGTGTTGACAGAGTCCCCATTCTCCTTTGCATAGATTGGTGCAAAGAAAAAAATGGCTGTGCTGTAAGGACGTTGAAATGAGACTATCCTGAACTGATCTGATGTCACTGAGAGGACCTTAAGAGGGAGACAGGGTGGGGGTCGGGGTGGTCATGGTCAGAAGGAGATGTAGCCAAGGAAATGGAGGAAGAGATTCAAGGGTGATATGCTCTGGGCTTTGGAGATGGAGGGATGGGCTACAAGCAAGGAAGAGGAAGACTCTAGAAACTTCTTTTTTACAAAGTCAAAGGAAGGGACTACCCCCCAGAGCAGAGCCTGGAGAAAGGATATAGCCCTGCTCACCAACTCTATAATGCTGATGTCCAGAACCAGCAGAGGACGTGTGTGTGTCCCAGAGCCACCCAATCTGAGCGGGAAGATACCGCATGCACAACTTGCATCTGAAAGCCTGATGCCCCTGGTTCTCTCCTTGGGGCTATCTCAGTCTCCCACTTGCTTTCTGCTTTCCTTCTCAGCCTCCCAGCACCAGGCAGGGCCCATGATTTGCTCCTTGGATTGGGCCTCCGCAGCTTCTCCCTTGGGGATCTCAGCATCTTGGTGCTTTCAGTGAACCGTGTGGGTGGCTTCTGTTGGGGCTCCTGACCCCCCTTGGTTTGCTCAAGTCCTTTAATGTACAAATGTAGCCTGTCCAAGCAGAGTTCTGCAACCCCACCCCGAATCCTGCCTTCTTCAGGTTTCTACTGTACTCAGTGAAGATCCTTGTAGATGTTTCTAGATGCTTCTGGAAAACACCTTATAGACTCTCCCTTCTCTTACAGCAGCAAATGGACCTACCTCACAAAAATCTCCCCAGAATCTGGGCCCCTAACCCTAACTCCTCAGCTTCTACCCGGATCTGGCCAGCACCATGCCACACCTCTGCATTCCGGTTATGCACTAGGCAGAGGCCCCTAGCAGCCTTCAGGACTCATGAGAGCTGAAGGAGCTCCCTTCTCCCTTTGGACTTTATGATTGTCCACATGGTCAGCCCTGCTCTTCCACATGACTCCTTGTTTCTCCTGAATCCCCCAGGCCTCCTGTCCCCTGGGGAACTCTGTTCTGGATTTTCCTTCCAACCCGGAAAGGTGTGGTCCCCAGAGTATCAAGACTGGCTCTTTTATTTTCTGCAAATCTTTGACCACCTGTCTCCTCCCATGGCCTTCTCAAACCCCCGAAGTAAAGTTGAAACCCCCATTCTGTTGTGGGCAGCTTCAGAGACAGCAAGTGGCATTTCTCAAAATCGTAGAATTTTCCTACTCTGCTGGCAGTAACATCTGAGTGTCGTGTGCCATTCCTGTTTGAGGTCAGTGCCCAAGCACAGGAGACAGTCCTCAGATGTTTGAGTGAGTTAGCCCTGGCATGGGTGGCACAATCACCTTTTTTGTTGTTTTGTTTTGAGACAGGATTTCACTCTGTAGTCCAGGCTGTCCTCATACCTCTAATCCTTCTGCCCAGCCTCCCTCATGTTGGATCACACCCAGCTCAGTGATACAGCCATCTGCAGTCATTTAACCTGGTTTGCAGTGGCTTTCCCCACTCCAGTCCCTCAGTATGAGGGATCAAGTCCGGAACTTTACACATGGCACATAAATGCTCTACCATGAACTACTTCACTGCCTATCCTGGCTCTGAGGCTTGGTATTTGCAAGGACTTTGTGGTGGTCTGGCTTATCTGTACTCTTAGTTGGGCATATTATATTAGTTGAGTGTAATATGCACCTTAACTGCCAGACTTGTAAAAGTTACAAGACTGTATGCCATAATCAAACAGTGCAAAATCCAGTTCCCAGGGAGAAGCTGCCAGCATGTTCTTGGCAGCCCTCTCCTGCTGAAATCACACTCTGCCTTAAAAAAAATACTTTTATGTGTATGAGTGTTTTGCCTGCATGTATGTCTGCGTACCATGTGTGGGCCTGCCCGTGGAGGCCAGAAGAGGGCAGGGATCCCATGGAAATGGAGTTACCAACAGTTACGAGCAGCCATTTGGGCCCTGGGAATCGACCACAGATCCTTTGGAAGAGCAGCCAGTGCTCTTAACCACTGAGCCAGCTCTCCAGTTCTTGAAAGCACTCTTGGCTTTTTATAGGCATGAGTTCCAAAGTCAGTCGTAGAGGAGAATCCCAAGCCCCAGTCTGGGAAGGGGGAAGAGAATTCACCCCTTGCACAGTACATATTCAGGTGGATAAAGAGTTGTGGGACAACATTCTCTCTGATAGCAAATAGCCTTTTGTCTGCTTCCTCTTATGAGACCCCAAGTGATCAGTACAGGCCGAAGACACCCCAAGACCAAGTTCTCAGCACAAAGGAGATTTATTTGCCCCAGAGGGACAAAGGGCTGGGAATAAGAGACAAAGACAGGAGATAGAGGATGAGGGAGAAGGGGAGGGGACCAGGGAGAGGGGGCAGGGTATTGTTGGTTGTAGGGGGCGACAAAGGACTGCCCCTGGATAGAAGACAGATGTGGCACATAGGCAAATGGCAGTTCATAAAGGTAAAGGGAGAAGCTCCATGTTAGGATGAGGTGTTTAATTTTAGCTGGGCTTGTTAATTGGGTGAGCCACAGAGGGGTTTTTGATTGCTGGACTTCAATACTTTGGTATCTGGACCTTGGTAGTCAGCCTAAAGAGGAGAAAGTGACCAAATAAGGAAATAGAGCTTGGTGGCTAGCTTTAGGAATGTAATCTGTTTTTAGCAAGGCAGAGGGGATGGGAAGGAAGGGCAAGACCTGCCAGAGCCATATTTGCCATGCTCGGGCAGATTAGAGTCCCTTCAAGACCCTTGCCAGGAAGTTGGGAAGAAAAGGAAGAGCAAGCGGCCAGCAGCCAGGAAGATGGAAGCCCATGGGGGAGGTGGAGAGGCCATGGAACTGGCTCTGTGTTGCTGAGCCTGACCATGCCTCTCAGGAAGAGAGGAGGCTCACTGAGGCTCACCTCTGTACTTTTCTTGACAATGTAACTGCCAGTTTAGGGAACTGCCCTGAGGAGCTCCTGGCAGATGGAAGGGGACCCTGATCGAGATTCCGGACAGCCGTACTACTAGGTGTTAGAGAGGAGGTGGGCTTGGGGATATGACTCAGTTACTAAAGGGTTTGCTTAGTTTGCACAAATCTCTGGCTCCCATTGCTAGCACTGTGCAAGCCAGATGTGGTAGTACACACCTGTAATCCCAGCACTCAGGAGGTGGAGACAGGAGGATCTGAAGTTCACAGTCATCCTCTGGTACATAGTAAATTCTAGGCCAGCCTGGTCTACAAGAGACCCTGTTTCAAAAAGAAAAAGATGAGGAAGAGGAACTTATCAGGTTCTCTCTCTCTCTCTCTCTTCTTAGTGTGTGTGTGTGTGTGTGTGTGTGTGTGTACACTGACTTAGAAAAAGGGAGAAAGCCCAGGACAAGGGATGGTGGGCAGGTCTGCAAACAGCTGGAATGCTGCTCTGTCTGGCTTCCAGTATAGTGGCCCCCTGCTGCGCACATAGGCTTGGGGGAGTGCTGTGAGGTATGTGTGTGTACACATACACTTCTGTGCGAGGTTCTCCAGCAGTCAGAATTGAGAACAGTCCCCCAAAGCGTACCTTATGCTGCCCTGCACCGCCCACCTCCGTTCTCCTCCTCAATCTCAGTGAAGGACACAAGTACCTGACTCTCTCTGGACCTGGTTGGGATCTGACAAAGAACACTGGGTGTTTCTGCAGACTCACAAGGAGGCCTGCACTCATCTTATCAGGAATGGGGCCCCTGTGCTAGAACTCTGGCTCATGCTGGTGCTGCTGGAGACAGCGCTGACTTTAATCCTGAGGATACTCCAAAGTCCTCTGGCTCCACACAGACACTGGGGCCCAAGCCTCTGTAGCGGGGACAAACATCATCTGAGATGTCATTTCAAGGCCAGAGCCCAGGGTGTCTGTGGAGAGGCCCACTCACGCAGGTGGAGAAGCCCTTCGGTCTCTCTGGTCTGATCCCCTTCTCATTGCAAACCGGGGCCTAAGCGCTCTGTTGTACTGCTTGGTTAAATGCGGCACCACAAGGAGCCTGTGCTATGGATAGATGATGTATTTCTAATCTTTCTAATGTTTCAATTAGCTTCCCTTGGCGGTCCAGGCAAGTCACTGTCTTTGGTTGGAGAAGGACAGGGTCTTCTCACACAACACTTGTTCTTGGGGCTAGTATACTGCAGCAGGTGTTTCTGGGTGCAGAAATCAAGTCACCCTGGTTTAAACTGGCAAAGAAGTCAAAGAATGTCAAATTTTCTTGCCTACCAAGCAAGAGAGATGTGGAGCAGATCTGGTGTAAGCCGGCAGGTGACCTCTGTTCTGGATACTTGGTCATGGACCTTAGATTTTGTGTTTTTAGATCCCAGAACAGGAAGAGTTGGAGGAAGACAGGTGGTAGGACTTGGAAGTACTTTAGTCATTCATTAAATCATTGCTTTTCCCAAGTGAGAGTTCTGGAAACCTTAATGATTAACATTGTGCAGTGCGCTGCAGCCTGCCGAATGGATGCTGGGATCTGCTTCCTTGGTTTGCCCCCCGGGGTATGGGATGGGCATAGTGTGGTCAAGGTCGGGAGTCTGGGTAGCAGATGACATTACCTGGACTCAATCCACGGTGACCTTAGAGCTGTGTCCTGGTCCAGGGCTCTGTGTGGTGTTCTCCCCACCCAGCCCTCTCCCTGCCAGTCATCTGGAATGGTCTGTTGGCCTTTGTGATTTCTACCCACCCTGTACTTCCCTGACTTGAAGGATCCGGGTCATTATCCCACTAACTGCACACTCCCAGCAGAGCACAAAGTTGGGGACAGGAACAACAACACAGTCTGGTAATTTCAGTTCCGTGTACTAGGTGGCGGGTTGTGTTCCTCTTAGGGCCGTGTGTGTGTGTGTGTGTGTGTGTGTGTGTGTGTGTGTGTGTGTGTGTGACAGATCGTATCCCTGGATGTCCTCAGGAACAGTGTCCACATAAGACTCTTGCTGGCTTGGAAGTAGTCTAGACTGGAGGAACCACAGAGCCCTAGGGATCCACTTGTCTACCTTCTCTGTGCTGAGATTACAAAGATGCTACCATGCCTGGCTTTTTAAATATGATTGTGTGTTTGAACTCGGGGTCTCCTGTTTGTATGGCAAGCATTTTGTTGACTGAATCATCTCCTCAGCATCTCACAAGAAATATTCTATCCTACTATAGATATAATATTATAATTCTATTATAACATTATCACAACTGATTGTAGCCATTCTCCAGTACTCAAGGACAGACACTGGTGTACACACACACACACACACACACACACACACACACGGTGGGACCTTGGGGGAGAGAGATATCTTTACTCCTTGAATAACCACTTCTCTTTTCATGAGTTGACCCCTAAAGCTACCTTAAGGACCCCTGAAAATCTCCCTCTCATGTCTGCCTGGGCTGCCTGAGAATCCTGCATACACACCCCTGCCTCCTCCCCATCCTCAGAGTGCAAGGGAGGTTGGAGAAGACACAAGGCCTGGCTCCTGCAAGCTGGACATGGCCCTTAGGAAAGACCTTGGATTTGGCAGGAAGACACTGGAGGAATGTAAGCCATGGGGGCATTTTAGAAACTTCTTTGGGCAGAAGAGATGGCTCAGTGGTTAAGAGTGTGTACCAATCTCACAGAAGATCCTAGCTTCCATGTTGGAGGGCTTATAACCATCTCTAACTCCTACACCAGAGGATCTGATGCCCTCTTTTGGACTTCTCAAGCATCTGTGTGCATACCCACGCAGACACACACACACACACACATACACACACACACACACACACACACACACCTGAAATTAAAAATAAATCTTCTAAATTTTTTCTGAGGAAAACTTTGCTGCCAGCCTAGGCTAGGTAGTAAGTTCAAAGCCAGCTGGTCTTTATTGTTCGACACAGCCAAGTTGATGTGAAGGAAGCCATTCTTTGCATGTCGTCGGATTTGCAAATCTGACCTGTGAAGAGGCCAGATGTCAAGGCCCCCTTTCCCATCGTGTTATTTACACTGGCTCCCAAGTGTAAGTAACAGCCTGTCCTGCAGCTGACGGGTCTGGTTCTCCATCTTCCCACTGCAGCCTCCCAGCCCTTTTCCTTGCTTAGAGATGCCACTTGTAGAGCCTAGTTCTGGGACCCACCTTCCCTCAGATGGTGGCCAGAGACACCTGATCGCCCAAGTCAGGACCTCTACTACACCTGTGCTGGGTCTCTTTGGCCAGCTTTCCTGGAGGTTCAGACTCAAGAGGACAAGGCCTAGTCATCTTGTCAGGCCCCCCCCCAGCTTTAAAAGGTGTCTGACTGACATTCATCAATGGAGCAGACTCAAGAGTTCAAATGTCAAGACACCAGGAAGCATCCGGCAACCACACAGCAACACATGGATGACTAGCTTCCTAATGCAGCCTCCCGGCCATTGGCTGATGGTCTATATGTCACTGGGTATTCCAGAACCTCTGTGGGGCAGACATGAAGGTAGAGGACTCTGGCCTGCATTGTTAATTGTCTTCCCACACACCTTTGATCTACTTTAGAACCTTCTATCAGGCCTGCTTCCTTCTGAGGAATGTACTCTGGCGTCTTGCCATCAATCGGTCGGGACATTGTAGACTAAAGTGCCCTTCAGCAATTAGTCTGGACTTTAGCTGTTTTGATGAATTTCGAAGTAATTTTCTAATTAACAGTGGTTGTCAAATAAAAGGGGACAAAGTTTCTTCCTGGGCCCAGACAAGTCCACGGTGTGGTAGCCTGGAGCCTCTTGAGGGGCCTGGGTGATGAATACAAGGGACTGGCAGCTCAGAAACTAATTAGCTTGTGGCTTCTGTTGCTAATGGGGGAGCAGCGCAGAGCAGAGTGGGCCTGCTTGAGAGTGGAGTTCAGATGGGGTGAGCTACGGCAGTGGAGCTAGCAGAACTGATGGGGGATGCGCTTCGTGGACGCCAGTGTTCCTGGTGCCGTCACAATGTTCCTCTTCGTTTGATGGAACACTTCTGAGTTTGCGTTTCTGGTGCCTGGGTTAAAGATGTAATAGCTACCAATGTCTGTTCTCGATAATAAAGCCCGAGGAATGGGGGGCATTTGTCATGGGGCTTACATCCAGCAGGGGACGTTTTTTCACAACAGTTACTCTCTGCCAAGCTGTCACATTCAAGCCTGGTGATATTTACAAGGTGGCTTTTGTGTCGTTTTCTTCTGCAATTGTTTGTGTGACTTGTGCCTCCTCCCTCCCCAGCACTGGTGGGAACCTAGCTGCTCTCACGGGTAGGCAAGCCTCCTCCTGCTGAGCTACTTCCCAGCTCTCTTTCAACTTTTGTTTTGAAACAGGAGCTCATGAAATCACCCAGACAGGCCACGAACTCAGGATCCCTCTGCCTTGCCCTCCCAGGTAGCATGGGTGACGGTCTGTGCCACTGGGCCTGGTTGGGACACTGCTTCCTTAATGATCTGCTTTGGTCATGTGCTGATGTCACAGGGCAACTGATGCCACAGAGGGCCTGGGGAGGGGGGTAGTCTTGGTGCTGATTCTTGGCTCGGGGCCTGGCTGGCAGCTCAGTCCTCCAGATGGCCGCTCTTTTCAGATCTCTGTGGGGAGCTAACCAGACACAGAGGGCACTGGGGCATCCAAAAAGAACTAGTTTTTTTATTTGACAACAAAGGTACCATCTCTCTAAGGAGACAGATGCCAATCTGCCACCCCAGATACCCTGTCCCTTGTAGCTAGTGCTAAAGAGCCTTTCAAAACAGTCCCACAATGGGTGGTGAGGTCTAGTTTGGAAGGCTTGTCCTAACTCCACTACAACCTTGAACCTGAACTCTCTTGAGCCTCGGAGTCTCTTCATCGGTAGACTAAAAAGACACTTCAGTTGTGGGAGAATCTCTTGGTTCTTGTCCTCTTGAAGGAAAGAATTCAGCCAACAGACGGATGTGAATTAAACAGAAGTTTACGTAATAAAGCTGAACAAAGCAGAGAGACTGGCGTGTGTTTCCCCAAGGCAGGGAGCAGCCCAGTGAGTTACTAAGTGGTTATTAAGCAATGAGATATTCAGTTGTGAATTGCAAAGAAGTTTTGGGGGATATTTCTGAGGTGAGTGGCACCTTCTGGGGGGTAAGGTATTGATTATAACCAGGCAGATTCCCTCCTTGCCTCATGCCCTTCAGTTTTCCCTTCTCCAGACTTAACCTACACTCTTTTGTCCAATTGTTGTGTGACTCTTTTCTGGGGAGATGTAAGCAAATGCCTCCTCAGTCCAGATAGAGGATCTAGACAAGTAAACTCCTGAGTTTATTGGGGGTGACTTACAGAGTATGTGTGAGGGGTGATTTACTGCTTCATAGATAACTCAGACACTCATGTAAACTGCAACCCCAGAGCTTTCTGACCGCTTGTCCTCTGCAGTCCTTACTCTTATGTAACTATGGGAAGAAGGGGTCTTGTGAATCTTGTAAATTTCAGGGACTTCCTGACACTTAGGAGTTGTTTACTTCAGGTTCTTAAGCAGCCTCCCTCCAGGATGGAAATCCTTCAACTTGGAGAACTTGCTACATATCACCTAATAGCCCTCTCTTCATCCCTATCTTTAGTGTTCTCTCTTTTACGTGTGTGTGTGTGTGTGTGTGTGTGTGTGTGTGTGTGTGTGAATGCTGTCACACACATACAACACAAGGGCCAGAGCACATGTGTGAAGGTCAGAGGAAAACTTGGAAGAGTTGGTTCTCTCCTTCTACCCTGTGAGTTCTGGAGACTGAACTCAGATTACCAGGCATGGCAGCAAGCACCTTTACCTACCAAGCCATCTCACTGACTCCTACTGTCCCCTTAATCACATGGGCACAGTGCCACAGAGCAGAAGGCAGTCTTTTGCCATGTGTGGTTTGTAGCAAGGCGCGGCTTGGTTATACCATGATAAGACATCTAATGGAGTCAGAACATCGGTGGGGATGAGGGAGTCCCTTTGAACCCTGACTTCCTGTGTAAATAAGGGTGGTGACATTCCCTGAGGTGCTCCTAGGGAGGGACTGAGACTAAGCTCCTGTTCCTTTCTCTTCTCTCAGTGACAGCTTGATCCTAAGCTCAGAGGCACCTCTCGGAATTCACCCCAAGAGCATTTGAAGGACAGCTCTCCCTGCACGTGTATGTCTAGACTCAGTGTTCGCTCCAGCAGCTCAGTGGCTATATCTGTCTGTGTCACTGTCCAGCTTGAAAAGTTGAGTTCTATACCAACGGAGTTCAGTGGCCTGGAAAGCTCTCCATCATGACAGGACCGTCATTTTATTTGATTATCATTTGGACGGATGTCTGGGAAGGTTTGGCTGACTGTGTAAAAGTTTAAGTGATTTTCCAATCAAGTGTGTGTGTGTGTGTGTGTGTGTGTGTGTGATTTGATTACTTTCAAAGCCAGCAAGAATGCTCGGAAGGCTTAGGAGTTGGGAAGGAGACAAGTAGTAACAGTTCAGAACTCTCTCTTCAAGGTCGGTATTGATCACGCCCTGGACAATCCCCGCGGAGAATTTGTAGCTCTAATCCTGGCCCCATTCGATACACTTGAAAACATCCCGTGCTTTTTAAAGCACTTTCAGCAGGCACCAGAAATCTTGTTGACAACATTAACTTGCTTAGCAGTGCCTTTCTTGAAGATCTGAAAGGATAAACTTTAACCCGGCCTCTATCAAGATGACTAAATCAGAGGCCTCCAGAATTGATGAGGTTTACTTGGCTCATATCCACTGTGTGTTCTTAATAGAGACATAAGCACAGCGCTTGGGAACCGGCTCTGTCAGGAAAGTGTATAAGCATGAGGAACCCCAGAACACACATGAAAAACAGGGCACGACAGTGTGTGCCTAGAATCCTAGCACTGGGGGGCAGAGACAGAGGCTCTCTGAGGCTCACACTGGTTAAACTGGTGAGCTCTGGGGTTCAGTGAGAGAGTCAAAAATTAATAAAAGTAAAAATCAAAAAAGGTGAAGAGTGACTAAAGAAGATACCTGATGCTCACATCTGGCCTCTATATGTGTGCACGCTTGTATGCAGTCACACACAAGGAAAAAATGTAAGAGCATGCTGTCGACATACGAGGGTCACATCATGACATAGTTTCTTTTCTTTTCTTTTTTCTTTTCTTTTCTTTCTTTTTTTTTTTTTCGAGACAGGGTTTCTCTGTGTAGTCCTGGATGCCCTGGAACTCACTCAGTAGACCAGGCTGGCCTTGAACTCAGAGATCCGCCTGTCTCTGCCTCCCAAGTGCTGGGATTAAAGATGTGTACTGCCACTGCTGTGCCCCCCCAGCCCTTCCCCTTCCCTCCCCACCACCCATGACATGGTTTCTATAGGTGCCTCACATTATTAACTTAGGAATATCTGGTTTTAAGTTTTATCTATTTATTTATTGTGTATTGTGGTGTGTGTGTGTGCGTGTGTGTGTACACCATGGCTTCTGTGTAGAAATCAGAGGTCAACTTTGTGAAGGTGATTCTGTCCATCCACTCTGTGGATCTTAGGCTGGGTAGCAAGCACCTTTCCCTACTGGGCCATCTCTCTGGCCGGACATCTGATTTTAATTGCCTTGCTTCCCTATGGATTTGCTACTGGTCAAGAAATGATTTTTAAAAGCAATTTTGGTCGTTGTCACCTATGTGAGTTCCCCCAGAAGGTGCCAAATGAGGCAGCAGCAGATCTGGGTTTTCCTTCTGGTTTTGCTTCTGTGTTTCATTTTTCTTGAGTAATACATCATTTTCCCACATAGCAGAATTGTGAAGACTGAGTTTGAGGAGCCCAGGGAACCAAAGAAAGACTGTAGACATGCTTCCTGTGGAAACCAAACTGCAGGAACTCTCCGATCCAAACATGAAAAGTGATGGATCACTTAATCAGAAATCCAAAGGACCTTCAAGAGGGGTACAGAAAAGGAGAGACAGAGAAAATTGGAAATGTCGTGGGGACATTTGACATGACACATTGACATTTAGATGGCGTCAGGGTTCAGTCAGAATGTCAGGCTCCTAAGGAAGATGGATTACTTAGTCATGTTTGATCTTGACTAGTCCATTGCAGGGCTTCTACTCAGGCAGGGGAGGTTAGGGCAAACATGAGCAGGCAGTGATAACCAGGCAAGAGGCAAAACATTGTTAAAAGGGAAGGGCCAGGGGCACTGTTCATACCAGCACCCAAATGGGGGTGACTCAAGTGCCTATTAACTAATGAGCAGATAAAGTATAGCATAGCCACATGGTGGAATATCATTCAGCCATGAAAAACTCCTGAGGCACGTTGCAAGGTGAATGAACTAAATAAAAGACGCCAGTCACAAAATACCACAAAGCAATTGTACTATTCCACGCATGTGGAACCTCATAAAGGGCAGGTGTGTGAGGGTGAAGAGGACTGGCACTTGCCCAGGGGCTGCAGGGATGTTGAGGAGAGATGGTGTGTATGGATGGGAATGTGTGGTCAAGGAAGAGGTGATGAGGTGTTCTGAAGGATCCGGGGGCGTCTATACAAGCCTGTGATTACACTAGAAGTCATTTGAATTGTACATTTTAAAAGGTAAATTCAACCAACCTTTAATGAGCTATGGGGAGAAAAGCCATGGCCAGTGGGGAGACGCAATGAGGATTGTACTAGCAAGAGGCTCTGGTTGCAGGCTCGGAAACCCAATGCCTTTAGATTGATGGTTTGTTTGTTTGTTTGTTTGTTTGTTTGAAATTATATTTGTGTCTGTGTGTGGATAGGTGCATGTACATGCAGTACCCCCAGAAGCCAGGAGAGGACATGGGATCCCCTGGAACTGGAGTTGCAGACAATTGTGGACCTTCCCCATTTGGGTGCTAGGAACCCAGCTTTGTTCCTCTGCAAGAGCAGTACACACAGCCCCCTGAGCCACCTCTCCAGCCCCAGGCAGAATGCCATAAATCCTGAGTTCTCATCCCTAAGACTCCGCCCCACGCACTGTGACTATCGGGTGTACAGGTGTTAGCTGGGCATCTCGCATTTGCTTTTGGGACTTGTTGATTCAGGGGGAGCTGACCGTGGTGGCTAGCTGGCCTGCAGTTCCCTCTCACTTCCCATGCCTGTGTGCCTCAAAGCCTTTCTCCGGTCTGCCTTCTCCTCTGAGGCGGCTCACCAGGTAACCTGGGTGGTGGGAAGGACTTGGGCTCTGGAGCCTGAAGACTATGCCCCAGCCTTAGCCCAAATCTGTTTTCTTCTGTAACTATTAGTAAGTCTGGCAAGAGAACCATGGGTCTCTCCAGCTCTCAGACCCTCCTCTTCAAGATTCGCTTTCCCATCTTCCCTCTTGGCATCTTCAGAGACAACTCCATGCCAGCCCCCACACAGAGAACTTGTTACATAACGTTTGGTGTTTCAGATCTTTTCAAAAAGATGGTAAAGTTTCCTGCTGCCAATCCTGAAGACCCAAGTTCAATCCCTGGAACCCATGAAGTGGAAAGAGAGGGTGACTCCTACAAGTTGTTGTTCGACTCCACATATTCTCATCCCCCGCTCCACTAAATAAATTCAATGCAGTAAACACTGTTAAAGCCGTCTCTAGCTTCTCTTAGGATTGTTACTTGAAAACCCCCAGGAGCCCCACGCCTGGTTGTCTGGGGCTAGACATTAGCCTTATTTCTGCAATCTGGCGATTCAGTCATGTAGTGAAGTCCGGGTTACAGAAGGGAGTGGCCTGGCTTGTCTTGGTCCAAGATCTACCCATGGGACCAATGTATCACTTTCCCACCCTTCTTGAGTCCTGTTTATCATTCTTGTTTTGATCTCAAGGGACCTGAAAACACAGAGTACAGCACTTCATTTGTTCAGGCCGATCGATTGGGTGAAAAACAAGGCCGTGGCCTCAGAGCCACAGCTAAGCCTGTCCTGTCTCGCTGCGGTGACATGGGTTTGAGCAGACATTGACTTCTGAAAGTTAAGGGGTGAGGAGGCTGTTGGGAGGAAGGGAAGTAAAAGAGGAGTTTGTTACAGCGAGAAAGGTGAGAAATGACTCACCAGCCCAGGGTGGGAAACTAAGTAATAAAATAAGTGTGTAATTGTGGGCTGCCAGGCAGACAGTGGGCTAGCACCAGAGTGACAGCTGAAAGCAGCGGAGACTGAGCAACGGGGAAGAGTGGGCGAGATGGAAAATAAAGAGAGAAAGAATAAAAGCCAACACAGGGGGAGCGCTCGGGAGCCTGTCACTCTGTCTCAGGAGAAATTAAGCAGCCAGACAAATTGCCAGTGTACTTTGTTTGGGAAACATGATCAGACAGTCTGGGAGCAGAGCTCTGGAGAGGGGCATCATCGCTGGAGTGGCTTGCACTGATGTGGCCTGGAAACAGTGGGGACTTGGTAAAGTTTGCAGGTGGTGTTGGGGTACCGGGCTGAGGTGATGCTTAGAGCGTGCGCCTGGGTCTCCTTGATCCCCCTGTTCAGAAAGAGAACACAGAGCCCCTGGGATCTTAGATCTCTGTTTCAGGCAGAGAAACTGAGGCAAACCGCTTGCTCCATGTCATACACATGATGAGATTCTAGCTTCTGACCTCCCTGCTGGCCTCCTCCTTGGTGTGCTTCCAAGTCACCGAGGTAGTTCACGAGCCCGACTCCACGCCACATTTCCAGGGAGCACTTCACAGCACTTGTGCATTGAAAGGGAGCTTTGTGTCTTCAGCATTCCATGGCTTTCTTTCCTCTGGTCTTCAGCATTCCATGGCTTTCTTTCCTCTCCCTTAGGAGAGACTTCACGGGGCCCTCACTCACTCACTGCCCAAACAAAGTCCATGTTTCCAAGTGTTCCAAGAATGAGGCAAGCTCAGACACCAGAAAGGCACACTTCAGATGAACATCAAGTTCACATAGGAACTCACCTCTGGGGTGGTGGAGGGAAAGCCGTTTGAGGGGTCTTCCTGCCCCAGTCCTGCTGTGGATCCTGTGCCCTGCATAGGACCTCCTTGGCCCCAGTAGTGTCCTCAGGGTGGTGAGGACATTTTTCTTCTGGAAAGGTCTGTCCATGTCTCAGAGGTTCTGACCAAATGATGAAAGGGATGTTTCCTTTGAAATTAACCAGAGGAGGGGACCAGTGCAGTGGAAGACAGCCTCTATGCTTCCTGGATAGAGGACCTTGAAGTCTTTTGTGACCTGCCGGAAAGAAGGGCTTGGAGGGCCAGCAGGCCCAGCAGCTTCCAAGCAAGTCCCTGATGGGAGAAACACCTGGCAGAACAAAGGAAGCTTCTAGAATACTGTCCAGGCTGAGCTAATGTTTCATGAAGACAAAAGAAGGTATAATTTGTTTTCAGAGAGTAATTTTATTATCTCTTAATGCAAAAAAGGTAAGATAAATTCCCTATTATTTTGTAATAACCATATCAATTTTATAATACCACACTATTGTAATAACCACTTCATAGCAAGTGATGAATGTATAATTGCCTTTCTTACATATTAGCATATTGCAATTTACCATCACAATTGTGGCGGTTTTCTTTTTTTTCTTTCTTCATTTTGGTATTTTTAATATTGAAAAACTTTTTCTAAAGTGGCTCATTCAGGCTCCTATTGTAGAGTTCTGCCACAAGCCCATGTTCCTGCTATCACCTCTCTTTTCAGATGGTAAATTACCCTGAAATGTTTAATGAATAAATGAATAAATTAATTAATAATGACCACAGAAGGCACTCAGCTGGCACCTGGTGAATGGTGACTGATTATCTTTTATGAAAGATGAACTTAAGCAGCCCCTACCCCAGCACACTCCTGCCTGACTCCTAGAGTCTTCTGGCTTGGTTGGATAGTGAGTGGGGACGAGCAGGAAATTATTACTTAATCTCAAACACATAAATGAATCGTAAGATGAACTGCATGCCAACCTCACGTGCAGATGCTGGAGGCGACCAGTGGTGGTGGGGAGCACTGTTCTCAGACGGGATGAAGTTGAGGCTACTCTACACAGCTGGTGGAGGCCCTTGTGATCCTTCCGGTTGCCAAACAGACAGAGGGTGCCCATCTTGTAGGCAACACTCCCAACATCCCCCAAAAGGTTCAAAGATGCAGAAATTTCAGGGCGCTCTGTAGTGCTGGGGACAGCCTTTCTGTGGCAGCCCACTCTCTGTGACCCCACAGAACATCCTTGACCCTTGCCCTCTAATGGCCCACAGCAGCTCCATTGTTTCCATAACAACCCCAGAATCTCACAGGCAGGTGGTGGGGGTGAGGCCGGGTAGGGGGCAAGGGGGCGCAGCTAGCAGTCATAAGCTAGTGCTGTTGTTCACCCAGGCAAGTGGAGAAGAAGCTAACGTCAGGGGTGCAGGACGGCTTAGTGGAGAAAGGCCCTTGCCACCAAGCCTGACCACCTGAGGTTGATACTGAACTGACTCCCTCAAGTTGTCCTCTGACCAATACGCACGCACGCACGCACACATACATGTAAATGTTTTAAGCAGAAGCTAGTGGCTGCAGAGACGGTACAGCAGTTCATGCAATGCTGCTGCAGTTCATGCAATGCTGCTAATGCAGAGACCCGAGCTGGGTTCTCAGCGCTCACAAAGGCTCACAGCTGCCTGTAACTCTAGTTCCTCTGAAGGCAATTGCATCCATGTGCACAAACCCACTTTCACACACACATAGACACTTAAATAAAAATAAAGATAAAACCTTTAAAAAAAATAAAGCTATAAAAAGAAGCCAGAAACGAATGGACAGGAAAGCAGTGAGTGGCTGGGGAACGCCGAAATGGCGGTGCTCCACCAGCAAAAACCAGGAAGGGCGTGCCAGGCAGAAGGCAGGGCAGTGCAAAGGGCCTGAGCGGGCACAAGATTAACTCAAGGACATGGTCCACTCGTAAAGCGGAACTTGATTTTGAAGTTCTGTGCTCTCTGTATTGTAGCTAGAGTTTTCCTGCCGTGCCCACAGTCAGGACAAATCTCCGCCACCCGCCAGTCTCCAGCTCCCAAGTCCCGCCAGTCTCCGAGCCCACTTATAAAATAAACACACAGACGCTTACATTATTTAAACTGCTTGGCCATTAGCTCAGGCCTATCATTGTCTAGCTCTTACTCTTATACTGTATCTCCCATGGGATGGTCACCATCAGCTAAGGGGGGACTGTGACTCCAAACTGTGCTAAGATTGACAGCCAGGACCCACTGGACTAGTCTCTGAGCTTGCATTTCGATGGTTATCTCAACCTGAGGAGCCTGTATTCCGGTGCCTGGCTACATGCTCTGTACTCAGAATGAGTCCATACATGGCCAGCATTCTGTAGGATGTGGGATGGACTGATGCCAACATCTGTGACCAGCTTGTGTCTACACCATGTCACTGTGGTCCCCACATTCATGCCCTGGTAGCCTCAACTCCTTGTCCAAAGTCAGATTTCATCTCCAACTTACTTTTTTTCCCCTTAAGGAACAACACGTGTCACGTAAAACTTTCTTTGACAAGCCCGTAGCTAGAATAATTAGATACATAACGAACAATGAGGATTGAAGTGATTCTAAGTATATTTTGAGCACAGCGTCCCCACCACCAGTTCCCTGCAAATGTCACTTGTGGAACATTTGTCTGTTTGTCGTGAAGCACAAAACTTTTTCCTCTGTTCTTTTTCACAGTAGTTGGGAGCGTTCTCTGTCTCTGTACTCAGCTGTGGTAAGTCACTCCCAAATTAAAGCGCTCAAAACCTTTATTTTTAAAGCCCGAACGGCGCCCATCAAAGCTGCGCTCAGAACATAGCTTTTTAGTTTCTACTGAGCACATTCATCTGCAAATGTCAGCTAAGCGCTCATTTAAATAATGTGACAGCTCCGAAAAGCTGCCAGATGAAGATGGCTCCCAATTGTTAAAAGCACATCAAAAGAAAAGTCCAAAAAGTTTTTCCCCCATAAAGAATTTATCATTAATAGTTCACAGGTGGTATGTGAGACGTGGTCTCCTGTGAAGGAGTTGCTGCACCTTCTCTCTCTTTCTAAGTGGGGGCTATGAGGACCTCACACAGGGATGCCCAAGACTTTCACCCCAAGTATGTGTGTGGTGGGGAACAGCTCTAAGTATATGGGGTTATTATGTGTCAATCAAAACCTAAAATAAAGAACTTCGAAAAAAAATCAATGTCGGAATATGAGCTCATAAATGGACCCAAGAAACACAGTAAGTTGAACATTAAAATAAAGGTTTTTTTTAAGGCTGGGTATGGTGGCGCATGCCTTTAATTCCAGCACTGGGGAGACAGAAGCAGGCAGGACTCTGTGAATTTGAGGCCATCCTGGTCTACAGAGTGAGTTCCAAGCTAGCCAGAGCTACACAGTGAGACTGTGCCTAGGACCAAACCAGATTAGACCAGACCAAGCTAAGACAAGACAAAAGCAAGCAAACAAATGAACGACTCTCCACCAAGGCAAACGATGAAAGAGTGAAGACTATTTCTCAAAGCTTGCTTCTCACATTAGCACGTGTGCTGAAATGGCCACACAACTTGATGGATCCATCTTTTAAAAGCATATGTTTACAAAAATGTTTTGATCCAAACATCTCAACTTTCCATTTGCTGCTGGGGAGTAAATCCAGTTTCCCTTGCTTTGTGGCTGGTTGTGTGTCTGTTTGAGTATACATGTTTATATGTAATTGTGCATGTGTATGCACATGCATGTGTACATGTATGTGTGGAGGCTGGAAGTCAGCATTGGTATATTCCTCTATTGCTTTCCACCTTAGTTATGGAGACAGAGTCTCTTAGATAATCCTGGAGTTTATGAACTGGGCTAGACTGGCTGGCCATCCAGCCCCAAGGGTCCCCTTCTCTCTTTCTCCTGTGTTAAGATTATCGGTGTATACTGTTGTGCCCGGCTTCTGCTTGGGGGCTAGGGACTGAAATCAGGATCTCAGGTCCGTGTGACAAGCACTTTAACCACTGAGCCATCTCCCTGACCCTTTCATCCCATATCTAAAAAGAAGTTCCAGATTCCCTGTGAGCTGGGGGTGGGGGCTCCCAGAGCAGAAGCTAGGCTCTGGCCCCACACCCTGGCTTTGTGAGTGCTGGACAGGACAACGGGTTCAGAAAGTGGCCTCTTGCCCCAAGGCTTCTTTGGACCAAGTGTGTTTTCTGTAGAAAATGATAGGACAGATGTGACCTTAAGGAGGAGCAAAGCGTTACAGATTAGGCATGGGTGACACCAAGCAGGGACCCCGAGCCCCGAGTCATCCTTACTGTTTGGAGACATGGGATAACTGAGAAGCCAGACACCCTGTCTGGACTGCAGGCTGCAGTTGCAGCTGCCTTTCTGCTTTTCACACAAAATGCAAGTTTCTGTGTTCCTTTGCCGTAGATCTTGTGTGCCTGCGTGCTGGGAACTTTGGGGAATGGGCACTGGTTGGTGTTTCCTCATAGACTTTGGCTGTTTTCCAGACTAATAAGGAGTGTGTTTGTCTGTGTGAACAGTCTGCTTCAGTCCCTAGCTGTGAACACAGCAGTCTCTGGGTGCCTGATTTTCTCTGTATCCAACTGACTTCTAAGCTCAAGAACCAGCATTTGCCCAGTCTTGGTGGCCAGATCTCTAGCCCGGGCCGCGTGTCCTCAGCCTAGACTGTGCAAATTCTGCCCCGTCAGTAGAGGAGCTGACAGAGTGCATTCGATTTATTGAGATTTAGACATTCTTCCCAGCATGGATCAGAAAAGATATTTTTGTTCTGAGCAGCAGGTCCCAGGCAAGCGGGGAACAGTGCCTGGTTACAAGGGAGTTCGGGGAAGGGGTGCATTCAGTTCCTAAGCAATTATCATCCTCCAACAGAGCTAACTGCACCCCAAAGTAGATCCATTTTCTCGCTGCAGAATAAAGGCGTTGCATTTTTTTTTTTGTGGTAGCTATGCAATTAGTTCTTCTTGCCCATGTCTGCCTGACACTGCGGTGGCTTCTTGGGGAGTGTGTTTGCTACGGTTCTCAGTGACAACTGATTCTCAACTTTAATGTCAACTTTCAGAAACTGGACTCACTTACTTCATACCTGTGAAGTCAAGGGAGACTTCCATCACAAGCCCTGGGACCAGGAGAGCTGCCTGAAGGGGATGGTTACAGGACAGAGTCACTGATGGTTACAGACAGGGGCCACTGTCTGTCTGCTGAGACCATCCACAGTCTCAGCTAGATGTCCAGCCTCTTAAAAGACCCTTCGGGCTGTATCTCACGGCTCTTGTGTCAGTCCTGACTGTGTGCAGCTAGAAGCATTCCAAGCAATACGAGGTTTATGCAGAGCCTTCAGGGGAAGCCACATGGAAAACAAGGCTCAGAATAATTGGGAGCGGGGAACTTTTAGGTAAAAGCCTACTTCCCTTTGTGCGGAACAGGCAAGCAGAAGGCGAGAACAAAGCGAGGCTGCGCTAATTAGCACTGACTTGAACTTTTCGTTTTGTTCTTTTTCAGTCTTCTGGTTATCGAAGCCGCGTGCCTGATGACAGACAGGAAGGGTCCTTCAGTGGCCCCGTGCACATCAAGTGAAAGACATTCCCCTAGCTGGGTGTGGTGACTCGTACCGGAGTCCCACTACTTGGGAAACTGAGACAGGATAGCTGTAAGTTTGAGGCTAGTCTGGCCCGTAAAATGAGATCTTATTTCTTAAAAAGTGTGGGGTGGGGGAGACAGAAAGACGTAGCTCTCCCAAGCCTCCAAGAACAAGAAGAGTAAACATGGTGGCCCACTGTCCTAAGCTGGTGAGAGAGAGGTTGGGCATTAGAAGTTGGGACAGTATTCTGTGACAAAGGGACAGGCCTTTACAAATGGGACAGGCCTTTACAAATGGGACAGGCCTTTACAAATGGGACAGGCCTTTACAAATGTCACTGACCTTGGAGTTTATAGCTACTCTCAGTACAGCATGGTACTGTTAGGTAGAATGGGGCACGGGCAGGCTTCTGAGGGGGCTAAGTATCTGGGGGAGATTGCCCTAGGTCTCTGGGTGGTCCTGGTCCCTGCAGACTGTGTAGACCTCATCCTCACTGGGCTGCTTTAGCTGCAAGCAGAAAGGCCAGGATCAAGGGCTCAAGGCAAGGAGTGTAGTGATCTCAAAATGAAACCCTTAGCCTGCCTGCTTGTCCTTGTTGAAAAAGAGCCCTCTGAACCCAAGTGGCCATGTTAGCTAACTGTCAGCACCGTACAGAGATGACATTGAGCTCTGGAGGACCAGGCTGTTCATGGGCTGGGGCGACATGTGATGTTGAGTTCCAGAGTATCACCATCTGACATGGCAGGGTGCTGCCATCTACTCTGCCATTTACCCTGTCATCCAACCTGATGGAGAAATCACAAGAAAATTCACAAGACCAGTAATCCTGTAATCCCTGCACTCAGGAGTCAGAGGCAGGCAGACTGTGGGTTCCAGACAAGCTCTAAAAGAAGAAATCATTAAGAACTGGAGGTAGGGGTCAGGTGGTCTGTGCTTCTCTGGCATGTAAGGAGTCATGGGTTTGACCCCTCAGGACCGCAGAATCAAACAAAGCAAGGTTTTGGGAGTCTCCTTTTCCATGGGTCAACAATGGCTGCAATGGAGAGATCTCATCCCAGAAGGCTCTAACAGCTGGGTATTTGCACATCTGTAATGCATCTTCTGGGTCTACCTTTGCTGCAAAAGCACACCTTATTCCTGAGCCCCAAGTGAGGAGCCTTAATCTTAGATTCCTTTTTTCTTTGTTCTAGAATACATTGCAAACAGAGCTGATGAGGCTTAGAAGAGCAAGCATCTGTGGCCCAGGCTGACTGCCTAAGTTTGGTCCCCAGGCCCCACAGGGTGGAAAGAGAGCAGACTCCTGTGAGTTGTCCCCTGATCTCCACAGTCACAGTCACAGTCACAGGCACAGGCACAGGCACATGTAAGAAAAGAAGATAGACAAATGAGCCAGGACACTCTTGGGGAAGCTGCGGCACAATAGAACCTTTTAAGGTCAGGGCCTCTCAGCTGGAGGCCACAGTCTCAAGGTGTCCCAGGCTGACATGTGGAGGCACACTGAAGGACAGACATTGGAGACCCTTCTACACCCCCAAATAGGCTTTGGATCCTTCTCCTCATGCTGCCCCCAACTTTTTCCAACATCTACTAAAAGGGGGTGGGGGGCTGGCTGAACTACAAGGTCTTTTACTTTTTTTAAAAAATTTTTGCCAGGTGGTGGTGGCGCATGCCTTTAATCCCAGCACTCGGGAGGCAGAGCCAGGCGGATCTCTGTGAGTTCGAGGCCAGCCTGGGCTACCAAGTGAGTTCTAGGAAAGGCACAAAGCAACATAGAGTGACCTTGTTTTAAAAAACAAAAAAAAAAAAAAAAAAAAAAAAAATTTTGAGACAGGGCTTTTTTAACAGTTCTGGCTGTCCTGGAACTCACTCTGTAGACCAGGCTGGCCTCGAACTCACAGAGATCCACCTGCCTCTGCCTCCCAAGTGCTGGCCTTTTTTTTTTTTTGAGGTGAAATTCAAAACAGCTTGAGGGGGCCAAGGAAATGTGTTCAAGATCTTTCAATTCACCATTCATTCAACGGCAAATGCACCCCCCTCCCCAGGCTGCAGAGAGAACATCTAAATATTTGTCCCTGACAAACATAGTTGAGGTGGACGACCTGAATGGCCCTGGTGACGATTCCATCCTGCAGTGTTTTCCTGCTATCGGGAACTTGCCCGGGAAGGCCAGCCAGGTGCCCCTCCCGTAGCCATAGGCAGTAGAGACCTAAGTGTGAATTGTGAAAATGCCTTTGGCTGCAGTGTGTGGGATCCACACTGTTTCTCGCTTCCTTCTAGAAAAACACAGCCACCCTTAGCTTTGCCAGTAGGAGTCCCTATGAGCTCAGATCCCTGTACAGAGTGACCTCCTGGCTGTTGCCTTACCCTGCTATCTCTGTAGGGAGGAATCCCTCCATCCATGGCTAAGGTGACCTGGGAGGTTGTGGTCTGAGAGTGAGAGGTACAGCTTGGGAAGACAGAGGCAGGGCTTGAACCCTGGTGATGAGTAGATTTCCTGGATGTGAAATTTCTTCACACACTAAGATCTACAATAAAAGCCTGAGGGTTACCCTGAGGGAGTCAGGTTCTGTGGATGAAGGGGACTCTAAGTACATCTCTCTGGGTCTTCACTCTACTCTGGAGGAGACTTGGTGGGATACCCCAGCCCTGAGGGCACCATCTCAAATCCATAGCTCTAGCTCCTCTTGTTTCCAAACACCTAGACTCGTCTGTGAGGTAGATGCTCCTTCATTAGCCTCCAGGCAACCAAAGCTCTGCAAGGCATGTCCCAATCACTCATCACTCATCAGATTTCTCCACAGGGAGACCCCATGAAGTCCATGGTGTTTCTCTTGCTGATTTACCGGGCACATAGCCACTGCCCATGGCCACCACCCATCTATCTTATCACAGCTGTTGTATTTTGGTGGGACCTGGCCAGGGTTAGATTGCCTTGCTTTGGAGGCAGGGTCTTGTGTCACTCTGTCTGATCTCAAACTTATTATGTAGCCAAGGATGACCTTGAATGCCTAATCCTCCTGCATCCACCTCCCAAATGCTGGGATCACAGGTGTGTACCACCATGTCTAATTTATGGGGTGCTAGGGATTGAACTCAGGGCTTTGTGCATTCTAGGCAAGCACTCTACCAACAGAGCCACAAACATGGCCTTCACTCTGCTTCTTGACTGCTCCATTCTGTGTAGGCTTTCTGCAACCCACTTCCAGAGTCCTGGAGACACCCTATCTGGAGAAATGATCAGGCTGCTGCATTGCCCAGCACTTCAGGCAAACGCTTCCCCTCTACCTGCCCAGAAGGCCAGGAACATCAGGAGGGCCAGACCCTGGCTGGGAGGCTCAGGGTACTTGAGTTTAAATGACTCCTTAAATGCATGGGTCAGCCATATCTGCCTATCCCGTGGCCTCTGGTGACATGTATAACCACATCTGGGAAGGGACTTGTGACCCCAGAACCCATAGCTACCATCTGTGTCATCACTATTGATCCTAGTCTGGATGCAAATACAGCCACTGATGCTCCCACAGGATGTGAGCTGAGGACATGGAGACGGGCCAAGCGTATGCAGCCTCTTTTTCCACAGGACCACTGTTTTGGTCAAACTCACTATCCCCCTGCCTCTGCCTCCTGGGTACTAGTACACCCTACCTGGCAGGGGGTCTCTCTCTTTGGTTTTTGGTTTTCAAGACAGGGTTTCTCTGTGTAGCCTTGGCTGTCTTGGAACTACTCTCTGTAGACCAGACTAGCCTCACAGAGATCCTCCTGCCTCTGCCTCCCGAGTGCTGGGGTTAAACTCGTGAGCCACCACTGCCCGTGAAGACACACACCTTTAATCGGGATCTTAAGGTGGGAAGACACACCTTTAATCTGAGCCACTTCTTCTAGAAGCCTGAATAAGGACGATGGAAGCTTTTGATGTTCGCCTGCTTGCCCTCACCTTGTCGGCACTCCCATTCCTACGCTGGCCTTCGAGCCTACTTCTTAGGGGTTCCTTGGTGTACAGAAGACCAGCTGAGACATCCTGCTTCATGGACTGAGCAACTATCGGATTCTTGGACTTTCCATTCACAGCTGGCCATTGTTGGACTAGCTGTAATTCCAATAAATCCCATGCATATGTATATAGAATATTTTGGTTTTTCGAGACAGGGTTTCTCTGTGTAGCTTTGCGCCTTTCCTGGAACTCACTCTGTAGACCAGACTGGCCTCGAACTCACAGAGATCCGCCTGCCTCTGCCTCCTGAGTGCTGGGATTAAAGGCGTGCGCCACCACCGCCCGGCGAATATATATATTCTATAAGTTCTGTTACTCTAGAGAACCCTGATTAATACAGCAGTATAATTTTGAATCTCTTTCTGGGTGCCTGGACTTGCTCTATTCTCTCCGAAGCAGCCTTACATCGGGAAACAACAGTTTGCACACTTGACCTAAGGAAACACAGACCTCAGTCTGGGGGTCTGGGAGTCTCCCCATGTTTGTGTGAGAAACCACATGGGGAACTCCCACCCAGGGGGAGTTCCTGGCCCCCACTTGTCCTGTAGGAGCACTGAGCATCCACACAGGACAGGCTGAGGACTCTTCCGGACCCTCCCACCCCCCACCCCCGGCAGCTGGCAATCTGCACCTAAGATTTCCTTTGAGGTTTATTCAAGATGAAGCAGTAGGAAGATGAGCTGATTCACAACCCCTCCCTGGGGAGGAGGCAGGAGGGTTGCCAGTGAAGCCTCTTGATGGGGTCCCAGGGTGACGTTTTGACGAGGTATAGCATGGGTACCACTGTACCCCTACACAGTGCATGCGGGGGTACTGACTGGTTGGAAGACGTGAAGACCCCTGCTCCTCTACCATTATTGGACTAGCTAAGTTCCTCCCAGAAGACTCACAGCAGAGATACCTTGGATGTGTGTAGGATGCTTTAAAACTCCAGGTCTGGTCTCTCGGTTTTTGTTTTCAACTTAACCTCCCAGGGACTCAAACCCATGACGGGTTTAGCAGCAGAGTGGGGCTTAGCCAGGAATATCATAGGACGTGTGCACTGGAAAGGCTGGTTTAGCCCATGCCTGATGTGGAGAAAGGACCCATCGGCTACTGAGCAAGACATGCTGGCTGAGTTTAGATACGACACAGTTTGCACAGGGTGAGGCCACCCCTCATGAGCAGTCTCAGTGACCAGAACAGGAAGCACCTTCTTCTGCAATGGCACTAAAAGCCCACTGGACGAACCCCGGAGAGGTGACAACTGGGGTGCAGGAGGCAATAGCCTTGCACAAGCCTCACACGGCCTTGCAGAATGAGCCAAGCCCCAAAGCACTCTGCCTGGATGGCTCTTCACCATGCCTCAAATCTAAAGTGGAGTCACAGAGTTGCCTGTCAGATCATCCCCCTGCCCACAGGGAAGTGGGCCAACCCCCTGCCATCTCCTCTGAGGCCAGCTGTGGAGAGCTGGGCCTGGCCATCAGCCCGTTTTCACTGACTTCTCACTCACTTCTCTCTAAACTCCAGCGAGCAAGCTCGAGGCTCGTTCAATTGGAATGAAGGTCTGCGTCTTGCAGAGAAGATTCTTTACAACTGTAATAAAGGTCTTGCTGCTCAAGTGTGACCCAGCAGAACTGCCAAGCCCCCACCCCCTCTTCTTTCCCCTAGATTCCCAGACTTGCAAGAAGTCTCCAGGCAGCAGCAAGGGGTGATTGTGTCTAACCTAGAACTTCCTGAAGGGTCTAGAAAAGACAATGGTATTTTACAAGGGATTCCATGGTACTCTGGAACAGACTGACTGTATGCTTACCCTTCTTGCTCTTATCAGCCAGCTTGGACCTGCTAATTGATCTTTCGGCCTCAGTTTCCTAGTCTGTACCCAGGGTTGTCATAGTTCCATTTCAGGCAGTAGTAATGAAGGAGCTGACAGAAAACACGGAGAAGAGCTCAGTGTGTTCGCATTAGCTGTGCCAGGCATTGTCCCCTCAGAACAAAGCTTGCAGCGACCCACACCCTCTGGAGTGGCCAGATAACCCACCAGACACCTAGTGAAGTAACTCACCCCGGCTAACTCAGCTGTTACGGGACATTGGTCTAGAAGGCCAGTGTCTGGAGCTAGAGTTTTCTTCTCATGACCTTTGACCTGGGAGTGACACCTCACAGCTGCAGTGTTTTGACAACCAACAGCCACCGGCACACAAAATGTGCTGCCAACAACACATGAAGTCCAAGAGGTGCCCCGGCTAGCCCTGTCCTTGACCTCTATCTGCCAATCAAGAAAAGGGTCTGTAGTTTGCATCAGCAACAGGCAGGGTCAAAGTTTAGTCAATCAAATGTTGTGTAAGGATTCACTATGGTGGACAGAGGGACCTGAGGCCTCCCAACACTCATTAACAACCGCAAGTTCAATCATTATCTTCCTGGGGATTATTGTGTTAAGTCAGTTCCAAACCTTGCTGACCATGGCTATGATCCAAAGGCCTGCCCCTTACGTCAGAGGCAAGCCTCCGGGTACAGCTGAGGGGCAGGGCTGGCCTTTCTGTATAGTATTTAAAGCGAGGAAGGCTGGCTCCCAGGCACAGTTGGCCTTCCCTCTGGGACACGCCCTCCGTCAATAGGGAAAATCCGGCAAGGCATCCTCCCATCTCTGATCTAGACCTTCCAAAAGAAGGAAAGGTAAGTAGAGTCCTTTCATTCACCTTTCTGAAATTATCGGCAATGGGACGACTCACTTTCTTTACCCTGACAAGCACAGCTCCCCGGCCACATGCAACCCATGCAAAGTCTACAGAGGAACTGGAGGGAACCCATGGGAGTTGGTATTCAGGAGCCTCTTTTTCTGTTTTAGGTGACACCAGAATCCCTGCCTCTCTCACACAGTTGCAAATATGCCTCCTCAACTGCATAACGGGCTGGACTTCTCTGCCAAGGTCATCCAAGGCAGCCTCGACAGCCTGCCCCAGGCAGTGAGGGAGTTTGTGGAAGGCAATGCCCAGCTGTGCCAGCCCGAGCATATCCACATCTGTGACGGCTCTGAGGAGGAGTATGGACGGTTGCTGGACCACATGCAGGAGGAAGGTGTCATCCGCAAGCTGAAGAAATATGACAACTGGTGAGTCCTCTCAGCCCACGCTCTCTGGCCCATGGGCTCCCCAGTTCCACCTTCTTGGAGTCTGTAGCGAACGTCTGAAAAACTTAATAGAATGATCAGAATCCAGATACCCTGTGAGGTTAGCATAGCCAGCCACTAGATTCTAGATGACCATGGAAGGCAGTCCCTTTCCCCAGGGCCAGCTCATGGTCTAGCAAATGTCCACGTAGTCAAGTCCCTGTTGGCTTGACTTCCATATTTAAGGAACATGGCCAATGTCCTTGCGTCCTGCTAGACTTGGAAAAGTGGCATAGATGAGAGGTGTACATCCCTAAGAATGCTTTGCTGAAGGAATTCCTGTGACTTTTTTAGTTGGCTTGCTCTGACTGACCCCAGGGATGTGGCCAGGATTGAAAGCAAGACGGTCATCATCACCCAAGAGCAGAGAGACACAGTGCCCATCCCCAAAACTGGCGACAGCCAGCTGGGCCGCTGGATGTCAGAAGAGGACTTTGAGAAAGCATTCAACGCCAGGTTCCCAGCATGCATGAAAGGTGAGTGGAACCGAAACCCCCAGCCTGACAGTGGTCTGTGTACATAGCTCATGTCCTAATGGTGGCCTGAGTTGCATAGGGTGGCCATATGTGAAAATGGCCTGCCCAGTTCTGTTTGATGGACAGTGATACAGGAGTATTAAAGAGTTCTCTGCAAATCTTGGTGGCTCAGGTCTATCATCCCAGACACTGAGAAGCTGAGGCAGAAGCATCCAAAGTTTAAGGACAGCCTAGGCAAATTACACCTTGTCTCAAAATAAAAGCTGAAAAGGGGCTGCTGGTGTGGCTCGGTGGTAGAGTGCTTGTCTAGAATACTAAGGCCTTGGGTTCAGTAAGTAATCTCAAATAGATAAAATAGAAAATAATAAATAGATAAAATGCCTTCCATTCACGTGGATTCAAAGCGGCTTCAGTGCAACCAGATGGAAGGGTTATGAAAACTTCGATTTCAGCAAACCAGAGTCTGGTGACCAACAGGATGTGATGTGGGAGACACGGTCATGGGAACCGTTAGGAAGCTGATGTGCAGACACTTTGTGAGCCTCTGTACCTTCCCTCCCACCCATCCACCTCTGCAGGTCGCACCATGTACGTCATCCCGTTCAGCATGGGGCCACTGGGCTCACCTCTGGCCAAAACTGGCATTGAGCTGACGGACTCGCCCTACGTGGTGGCCAGTATGCGGATCATGACACGAATGGGGACATCCGTGCTAGAGGCCCTGGGCAACGGGGAGTTTGTCAAGTGCCTCCACTCCGTGGGGTGCCCTCTCCCCTTGAAAAGTAAGTTCATTCTTTTCAAATCAAAAGTAAATGGAGGGCTGGGGTTGGGATTCAGCGGGTAGAGAGCTTGCCCAGCATGCATGAAGCCTGAGTTCCATCCTAGACCCCAAATATACTGAACATGGTGAGACAGGCTGAACATCTCAGCCATCCCGGGAAGTGGGGTCAGGAGGATCAGAAGTTCCAGGCCATTCTGGAGCTTCAAGGCCAGGGTGGAGACCTGGGCAGGAACGCGCATCACACACTCATGTGGTGCTTTTCTTCAGAGCCTTTGGTCAACAACTGGGCCTGTAACCCTGAGCTGACACTGATCGCACACCTTCCGGACCGAGAGAGATCATCTCCTTTGGAAGTGGCTATGGTGGGAACTCTCTGCTGGGGAAGAAATGCTTTGCGCTGCGGATTGCCAGCCGGCTGGCCAAGGAGGAAGGATGGTTGGCAGAGCACATGCTGGTAAGTGGTCAGGAGATCCTGGGCAGGAATTTGGAGGACCTGGAGTGGCAAAGGATAGCCATGCCGAGATTCTCCAGCCCCTAAGGACTTGAGGGCAGAGTCAAGGAATACCAAGTTGACTCTTAACACTGCAGTGTTCATTTCTTTGGAAGTGGCTCAGACACACTGGAACAACAGTGATCTTGGGGGTTTTAGTCTGCTGCAGCTCATCAGTTTATCCTGATACCTGAGGGAAGGATCTGAGGATCAACCTTTGGGGAAACTCTAGGGGGATTCCCAGACCTCTGGGGCAGGAGGGACCAGGGGTCTTCATTTCTTAAACAGTAACAATGTTATTTCAGTCTTCCCCCTCTTCTCTTTTCTCTTCCCATCTCTCTTCCTTTCAATTCTCTGGCCCCCTCCCCCATCCTCTCTTAGTTTGAAAGACAGGCCCATGTTTTTGTTGAAAATACAACCCTTGTCTCTCTCTTTTACTATATGAACAATACAGAGTGATGGGTTTTCCTGTGACAATTTCATACCTGTGTGTCAAGGATTAGAGATTATAATGCGGATCCCTATCCCTGCAGATCCTGGGCATAACCAACCCTGAAGGCAAGAAGAAATATCTGGCAGCAGCCTTCCCTAGTGCCTGTGGGAAGACCAACTTGGCCATGATGAACCCCACCCTCCCCGGGTGGAAAGTCGAGTGTGTGGGGGACGACATCGCCTGGATGAAGTTTGATGGCCAAGGTGAGTCTTCAGGTCTGCCTGATGACAGTTATGACCCTTGGGGAGTGGCTGGCTTCAAATATGCCACCTTCTCCTAGGTGGCTGGCACTGGGCATCGAGTGTTTGAGTTTAGAGTCAGCAAGGCTTCAGCAGTGTTATCCTGCAGGCACTTTGTGAGGACCATCTGGATAGAGAGGGCCTAAAGAAGCTGCTTGCTTATGCACATGCATGTTTGGAGGGTATTGCTGAGCTGGTGGTATGACTCGATGGATAAAGGCACTTGCCGCCAAGCCTGAAGGCCTGAGTTTGATTTCCAGGACCCACATGGTGGAAGGAGAGAAGTGACTCCTGCAAGTTGTCCTCTGACCTTCATACATGTGCCCTGGAGCACTCACAACCCACCCCCATGCACACGCAAAATAAATAATAAAATAAAAAAGAGGCTGTGTGCAGGAGCAGGGAGGAAGAGGAAGCTGCAGGAGTCCGAGCAGACCAGAGTGTGTAGATCCAAGTGGATGGCTGTGTAGTTTAAGGAAGGGAGGAGAAATATGTGAGGTTTAGCATGTGAGACAGCCTGGTCTGCTATGCTTGGCTCCAATTCACACCTCCTTCTCTGGTTTGCGACTTGCCAGGCAACTTAAGGGCTATCAACCCAGAAAACGGTTTCTTTGGAGTTGCTCCCGGAACCTCAGTGAAGACAAACCCTAATGCCATCAAGACCATCCAGAGGAATACCATCTTCACCAACGTGGCCGAGACCAGCGATGGGGGTGTTTACTGGGAAGGCATCGACGAACCACTGGCCCCGGGTGTCACCATCACCTCCTGGAAGAACAGGGAGTGGAGACCACAGGATGGTGAGTCCCCTCCGGAGGCCACCTGCTCTGGGCTGTGGGCACCACCTATCTCAGCCACATGCTGAGGGATTTCTCCCTCTTGCAGAGGAACCCTGTGCCCATCCCAACTCGAGATTCTGCACCCCAGCCAGCCAGTGCCCCATCATCGACCCTGCCTGGGAGTCTCCAGAAGGTGTGCCTATTGAGGGCATCATTTTTGGTGGCCGTAGACCTGCAGGTGAGGCATCTTCTGTTCAGGCTGGGAACCTGGGGTATAGAGATACAAAGAAATCCAGGGAATCTTTTTCAGAACTGGTTCCAAAGATCTCCCTCCACATGCTATATTCAGATTAATTGAGCAAGTTTAAATGTAGGGCTAGCCTTCTGCTCCCCAGTGGCCTTTCTGGATCTGTGATCTGAGATAGTGTAGGTCAGTGTTCTGCTTCATTGAGAGACCTCTCTGGTGTGACCTGGCTTAGTGGCTTCCCGTTTTTTGTCTCGGCAGATGTAAGACTAACTCAACAGAAAATGCTGCTTGTCAGGCAGGGTGGCTCACACCTGTAATCCTAGCATTTGGGTGGCTGAGGCAGGAGGATTGCCATGAGTTTGGGTCTAACCTGGGCTACAGAATATGTCCCAGGCTATCCTGGACTACAAAGTGAAATTTCCTCATCTGAAAAAGGATACTGCTTGGTTGAACAATGACTATAACACCATCAGTCCTAGAGCGTTTGGATGTCTAAGTCTTTAATAACTCTTTTCTCCCTGCTCAAGGTGTCCCCCTTGTCTATGAAGCCCTCAGCTGGCAGCATGGGGTGTTTGTAGGAGCAGCCATGAGATCAGAGGCCACAGCTGCTGCAGAGCACAAGGGTGAGTCAAAATCTGGGCCCCAAACCCTGGGAAAGGCAGTTCAAGTTCTCTTCTTGGTGTCTGCCATGGAGGGAGAGGGAGAGAGAATCTGGCATGACAGGGTCAGAGGTAAATGGTGGTCTCTGTGCAACAGGCAAGGTCATCATGCACGACCCCTTTGCTATGCGGCCCTTCTTTGGCTACAACTTCGGCAAATACCTGGCCCACTGGCTGAGCATGGCCCACCGCCCAGCAGCCAAGTTACCCAAGATCTTCCACGTCAACTGGTTCCGGAAGGACAAAGATGGCAAGTACCTCTGGCCAGGCTTTGGTGAGAACTCTCGGGTGCTGGAGTGGATGTTCAACAGGATTGAAGGGGAAGACAGTGCCAAGCTCACGCCCATTGGCTACGTCCCTAAGGAAAACGCCCTGAACCTGAAAGGCCTGGGGAACGTCAACATGGAGGAGCTGTTAGGAATTTCCAAGGAGTTCTGGGAGAAGGAGGTGGAGGAGATCTACAAATATCTGGAAGACCAAGTCAATGCTGACCTCCCCCACGAAATTGAGAGGGAACTCCAAGCCCTGAGACAGAGAATCAGCCAGATGTAATCCTAATTGGGGTGTCTTTAGAGTCACCCCTTACCAGCATGTGCTGGGAGCCAGGAAGAAGCCAGCTTTGAGATAGCTAACACAATGCTGAGTAGATCAGAAAGGCACCTTTTAGTAGTGGAGTACCACGGAGAACAGGCTAGGGACCAATGAGATTGGGCGGGGAAACCACAGCACGCTCTCTGAAGTTCACACCGACAATGATGCAGGTTTTTGGTTCCACTTCAAGGTCACTCAGGAATCCAGTTATTCACTTTAGCTGTAGCGGTTAGCTAAAATGCACAGAAGAAATACTTGAGCTGTATATGTTTGTGTGTGTGTGTGTGTGTGTGTGTGTGTGTGTGTGTGTGTGTGTGTGCGCGCCTGTCTGTCTGTCTGTCCCATTGTTTACCAAATATTTAATACCTTTGGAAAAATCGTGGGCAAGTTTATCAGCAGTTGTAACTAGAGATGTGTTGCTTTGTTGCTAGTATGTTGTTTAAGTTATTTTTATACACTACCCTTCCTTACCTTTCTTTACATAATTGAAATACGCATCCTGACCACTTCTTGGGGAACAAAATTACAAAATAAACTTTTATAGAAAAAGTAAATTTCATTGGCTTTGTTTTTCCTTTTTACTTGAACTAGCAAGGGAGAGTGATCTGATTAAATACCTTGAGGTTTAATCCTGCTCCTTGGAGACCCTGGGGGATTTTCAGCACCGCCTTTGAAAGGTGGGAACTTATCAGGTGCTGCGTGTGCATGGGGGACCGGAAGGAGGTTGGGAGCCGGATCGGGGAAGAAAGAAAGCCGAACACCTGATTTCCCATGTGCTAAGCCATTGGTGCCACTAGTTGGCGCTCTTTAGCAGCTTTACAGACAGACCTGTGCATTTGCACAGCTGGATCCAGAGTGTTTAAAGTGAGTCTTCCTGAGAATTTGAGCTTAGAGGCTCAGCCTTCTCCATAAGTGCACTGTGGACAGGCACAGGCCTTTGCCTTTAAGCCCTTTCATGAGCAACACTTTTCTCAGTTGCCACGGGCCCGGAGAGTGGGGAAAAACGGAAGACATGTATTGCACTCCTGTGTACTCAACACAGTGGCTGTCTGGGAAGGGAGATGGCAGGGGTTGGCCCAAGATCAGTCTGAGCTCTTCCTGGGTCTTCTCTGCTCTTTTCATTTATTGGTTGTTCCAGAAGAGTCTAAACAAACCATAAACTTTATATAGTGTGTTATATGGTCGCCCCGCAGTGACAAA